>APFE030927072.1:137153-216538 GCA_000404065.3 Pinus taeda | reverse complement strand
TATATTTTTTCCCCTCAAGGGAAACCACCTTTGGACCATACTCTTAGGGGTACATTGATGCTACTTGGATTATATCTTCTACTTAAATCTAATGATTTATGCTTGTTCTTATATTTCTCCCATTAGTCATATGACCATCTATTCTGATATAATCTATGATTTCTATCATATAAATTTACCATGGTATATCAACTCCCATGCATTACATATCGAACAAAATTTGAACTTGCAAATGGTACATCATTCATAATCCTTTTAGTTGATCTACTACAATTTTATGTGTGGATTCCTTGTTTAGATATGTTGTGTTGGTTTCTAAACTTGTCATGTAATGTAATAAAGGTTTGGTTTGATATAATGACTCTTCCGCAATGTAATAATATTACTATTATGTCTCATACAACATCTGAGGTATACTTGTTTTTATATAAATTTTGTCATTACTAATATCAAATCATACAATCTATTATAGAGTTGGTTATTTATTGTACCACATATCAGAATCATATTGAAAATTTTCCCATTTTTCCCTTTTGTTATCATCGCATTCATTAAAAATGTTGTCCTCACTTATGTCTGGATTTTAAATTGGCATATAACAACGTTTAATAAATAAATATCAAGAAAGAAGATAAAAGCAAAAATTAGACAAAAAATAATTATATATATTTGTGAGAAGTATGTAATTTTACAAATGAAAAAATAATGAAGTTGCCTCGTTCAAAATGCCCAACACTATGTTACTATGCTAAAAATGGATATCTAAATAAAAGGACTAAAAATATCATACAAGAAATGCAAAATCTGTAATAGAATGGTATTGAGATGGTAAACTTACATTAAATCTCCCTCTCAAATGCTTATAACTACAAAAAATGAGGGTCCCTGCATCGAGAAGGCTAAATGAACTAGTAGAAGGCCTTATATAATTAATATTAACTTTGAGGATCAAATTAAGAGGTTTCCTTTACAGTTTTCCTTTAATTAATCACCACCTTTACCTATTACTAACTAATGTCCATACTAAGTATTTCATGTCCTAGGAGTTGACATATCTAATAGGAGCAAGGTTGTCCCTCTAAGGTAAAGTTATGTGATTTACATAATTAAACTATGTTATGATATTGTTAAAATATAATTACTTGATGACTCATTTTAAGCTATATTTAGGATCCATCCTATTAGAATTTGTGCACTATGCCTTGGGATCTAAGTATCTACATGGGGATTTATGTACCTTGAAATGATTATAGTAGCAAACATTGCAATATTTTTCATCAGATTGATGTATGGAAGCACAATGAATGATGATGCCACATCTTCATTTCACACTAAGAATATTATACATACCATTATACATAGTAGGTATGAGCCACCTGGTGGAATATTTTCATTTTGTGGTGGCTAGAGGTCATTATTAGATAATTTTGCCACATTTTGAGTGAGATGGACTCCAAGGGAAGTTATATTTTAACAAAGTTTCTGGAACTAAATGAGATTAACATCGTAGATGTACAATGGACACATGGTTACCAAATTTATAATAAAAATTTGAGAAAAAGTTAACAAGATTATGATGTTATTGAAATTATTGTACAAAAGTTATCATGTGTTTGACCAGACGCGTGGAATTAGTTAATCAGTTTCTCCTTATGAGAGGAGTGCCTTATTCTTTAGATTTTTTTATAACAATCTGAGGATTTTTCCATGGTTTTGACTTGGAAACATGGTTTGACACTCATTTTTTAATCCTTGCACATGGTTTGAGCTCATGGTTCCATAGTAGCTCATAGGTTTCGATATATGATGTTGAGGAAGAATCCATTGATACGAGGAGGGTGCCTCCCTCATATATTTAATGGTTTGAATGGAATGTGAGACTCTCTTTCTCTTTATGTGGTCTATTTTATTATTTATTTTCTTGATTATAATGTTATATACTAGTACTAGTAGAGTAGTGTGTATGAAATAGGCACTGAACAAAGCACTATTGTAAAGCCAATAATGAAGAGGGAGTATGATTAATATTTATTTTGTTTCTTTGTGATTTTATGAAGCTAGGTATTCATATTCAATTTTAATTCCTTAGGTTTTTTAATTCCTAACTTATATTTATATTATAATTAATCAAGTTTGCAATAATTATGCTATATCTACAATTAGTTTACCAGCGTTCCACGGGGACTCGCCCCCCCAGCGGTCTAGTTTCCTCACTCCCCCGTGCTCCGGGGACTTGGGGACGAGTAGGGGACGTTTCCCCATGCCCCCCAAAATGAGGAAACTCAGGGGACGTGCCAGGGAGTCATTTCCCTTTCTTGAGGGGGCGTTTCCAAAAAAGGGGACGTGAGGGGATGTGGGGGACATGGGGGGCGGGTGGGGGGGGGAGCGAGAGGGGGCGGAGGGGGGGGCCCTGGGGGATGTGCAACCCACGTTTATGCAAAAAAAATGATTTTAATTAACTTAACCCTAAAACTAATCTTTAGTTAACAGTTAAACTAAGCGTAGGGTTTTGGAATTTAGCTGTTTCATGTTATAAAAACGGTAGGGTGAACACATAACAAGACACACAACCTTCGTGCGTTATGTGTGTTGTTATTACTAGATCTAATCACTCCCATGCATGGGACCTCGATGACATTTGTTGGAACATTGCAGATTGCAGAATGGACCCTTGATATGGCTATCACATTGTTAATGTGATTTGGTTATTTGCAGGAATTCTGGAGTGCACATATTAGACAGAATTGAAGACAGATCTTGAGGATTTCTATCACTATGAACTGTTGGCCCTCTGATTAGACAAATTCTGAGTTTGATCTAAACAAATTCATTTATCTGTGGTTGCTGCTCAATATTACCCTACACATTCTGTGAGGAGATCATCCCTGAAGTGGTTACTCATCAATGCTTCTCTGCTTCTCTCAAAGCTCGGTTCTTCAAGATTCAGTATGCATGATCAACATTAGAGGCTCCCTCTTGTGAAGAATTCAGTTTGTGACAATAAGAAATATTAGAAGGCAAAGAAGTTCCACATCAAATTAACTTAACTTTTGTGTGGCAGTGCTTGCTTTCTAAAAGACACCCCAATCATGTTGAAGTATTTTTTATTTCTCTAAGTAACCCTAACTGGTGTCTTACAAGTATCTGTATAATCAAGTTATAGTAATCCTTGAGGTCATTATAATTTGAATTTAAACAAGAGTTTCAAAGTAAAGGAGTAGAAGCTGTAATACATATAGCCAAATTGTCAGATATGGAAGCTACAGGTTTAGATTGCAGATTTTTGGAGTTATGATAGAAGTATGAGTAATGTTCTAGACACAAATGTGCATAAGTGGACAGAGGCATTAGCATCTTGTTATGCCATCACGAGTCTGCACAACAGTCAATCTTCAACAAGGATACAATTGACAATAGAATTCACACGAGCATAACACAACACTGTTGTTTTATATATCCTTGTAATTGATACTATGTACAGATGGGCAAAACTCACCAATGATTTTAACAGTTTGGCCTAGAACTGAACAAAGTTGCCTTGATAACATATTGTTGAGGTTGCAGAGGATAGAAGTGTTAAGATTCTGAGATTAAGATCTTTTATTGATAACAGAGATGCAGGAAGAATAGATCTACAGTGATCTTCTACAACAACATTGTTGAGGTTTGCTGTGTATTATCAAAATTCTGAAGATGGTGGTATTGCTGTCTTTGTATTTTGTTATAATGTATGATCATTGATGTATGATTATAAATTATTTAATTTTAAATTTATTATTTTATATGATTAGAAATTTAATAATGATATTCATATCCAATGATCATGCTTTGAAGCTTTTCAATTCCAAAACCAAATTGCCATAGTGGACTCAATTAATACATTATATTTTATATTTATAAGTTTTTAAGACCTTGAAGCTCCCCCGCGTTTCCTAAAAAATGGTGGGGAGCTTTTGCATAGGCTGCTCCCTCGCCCCCTCGTCCCGGAACCTTGGTGGAACATTGTAGTTTACCCTCTCTATGAATTTTGTATAGTCTAGGTTTCTTTAGGTTATTCTTCCCAATTATTCTCAATGAAAATTTGTGGGGACTTACACATTAAATTAGATGAGACCTTTTGTAGGAATTAAATAAGAATCCATATCTAATGGTGACACTTAACTTATCTCTATTCTTTTCTTTCCATCTCAATTTTATTGTCCTCCCGACCCTTTTTTTTATGTAAGGATTGCATGACCAATATTTAGATTTAGATTGTTGTATTCAATTCTTGGAGGTCACCTTAATTAGATAATTAGTATTTGAATTATTTTATGTTAGTTTTTTCTTAAGAGTAATATTCATTTATGATTATCATGAAGCTACAAAGTATGTACATAAGTTTCTAACTAGCTAATGAATTCTTATATCTTGATTTAATTTCATCATCTTATGAAAAAATCTAGCACATTTTTCTATTTCTGATGTAATTTTCATGTTTCATAGAGTTTATTTCTTCTCAATTAATCTTATAAAAAATCAAAATAATTCCATGAAATTAAACTTTATTTTCATGAATAGATTTTGTTAGCCACCTATTGACATGACATTAAATAATGATAATTTTGAATTCATTTTGATTATAAATTTGTGCTTAAAAATATATACTTAGATATCAACATTCATGCAATTTTTGAAATACTAAATTAAGTAGAAAAACAACTTCACTCATTGCTGTGCACAACATGAAACACTTCACATGCATAAGGAAACGACCTAATCACTTCAACACTTTCTTATCCTACCAATGTTGGATTATTAACCCTTCTTATTTTTTTATCTATCAAGGTTTAAATCGGTGGTACAATTATAATTTAATGCTAAAATGATGATTTTTGTTCAACCTAACATTGGCCTTGTCATGTCTTAATTATTAGTGGTAAAATCAACACCTTGACTTATTTGTTTAGTGTCATAATTTTGATGTACACCTGGTTGTCATAAGAATAATTTCTAATAGCACGGAGTTAAAAAAAGACAATAAATAATAATTATCACTTAATAATACATTTAAGTAAGCACTCAAGTTCACCGCATGGCATGATGATGGACATTCCTAAGGGCAGTGGTTTTATGATAATGCAGTCATGAATTTCAAGTTATATCTTGTTACTCACTAAACACTGTGGAATGGGATTGCATCTCGGTAAGTTTGTGTCATGATCTATAACTAGTAATTAAATCTTGCGGCTGACATTTTGGATTTCATTTCATATGGATAAATGATATATGGAGACATATTTTTCAAAAAAGAGAACCATTTACTAGAATATATTATTTATATAGAAAATTATAAATGTGAAGCAACATTGATTTTATTATATGCAATGGTATTCAATTATCTTTTCTAGCCTAATATATATCAAGTACACTAATCTGAATTTCACATAATCAAAAGCTGGTCTATTTTAACAATACCTTACCTATTTTAATTTGTTTAGAACTTTGAAATCAGAAGTTACATGGATATTTGGATTATAGAATATATGAATTGTCGAGGTAGTCTCTCTCGTTATTGTAGTGTAAGATAAGACTACAAAGTTAATAACCAATAATTTGTAACTTATTTTTAAGTGTATAATTTTCAACTTTTAAATAGAATATAAGAATTAAATAAAAAATATATTATTAATTTTTTTAAAAAGAAAAATGTTAAGTAATTCTTAGAGTATCTATTTTGTAATATTATATCTTTGAAATATTTTTATGTAGGAGATAAATATTTTTAATTAATATCAGATAAAATATTTTAATAGTTAGGAGGTGAGTATTGAATATGAAATGAGTCATATAAAATTGGGGTGAGTGAATTAATTTTTTATTATATGTTTTAATTTAAAATAATATTATATTAGTTTATTTTTAATGATTTTTTTATATATTAATATAAATATTATTAGTAAGTTTTTTTATATTTATCAATATTTAATAGCTATTTTCTTTGTAATTTTGGTGCGACATTTTTATTATGTCCAATATATCACCCAGATGGGGTGAGGAATTGAACCAATGACTTCACATTAAGGAGTACCTTAACATAACACCTTCACATCAAGGAATATCTTAACATAGCACCTTCACATCAAAAAGTACTTTAATATAGCACCCTATCACTATCTATCCAAAACCCATGAACAACATTTAGTAGTTATTTAATTTAAATAAATAAACTAATTTAATTTATAAAAAAACTAACTTACACTTTTACCAATAAAACAATATATCTTTAAATACATTTGCTAATTCAAAAAATCATTAAATAATTAATTTGAGATATAATAATAATAATATTCATTTTTAAGGTCACAGCCAAGCCAAACACCAAAGTGGTGCATGAGACCCCCTTGTTTGTGGGACAAGGGACCCACCTCCGCCCAATGATTTAACTGCTAAGTCTACTAAGGCATACATACTCTACCCCCACTGGTTTTGAACCTGTGACCTCTTAGGAGGAAACACATGCTCTTAACCATTAGGCCCATTCAAATTGTATAAATGTGCATAAAGAGTTTTAAAAAACAATCCAATGAAAACAAATTATGAGAAAAAATATTGTTTTTGATATTTGAGTTTTTTCTAGTACAATAATATATAGTTAAAATAATAATATAAAATTTTAATTAATATAATTAAATGGGGGGTTTCCCCTAAGTTAAATTTCCCTTTTATAAATTTATATATAAATAAAATAAAAATTCAATAATATCATTATATTAATTTTAATAATTAATTATCTCAATTATATATAAATAAAAATAAAAAATTTCAATAATATCATTAATATTATTTTAATAATTAATTATCTCAATTTATGGCTGATATCTCTATATCAAGGATGATTTACTCGACAACAAACACAAAACGAAGTGTCCCATAATCAGTATTTTCACAAAATCTGAAGTGTTACGTAATCAATATTTTACGATCATTCGTAAATTTTTATAAATTATTTCTTAAAAAAAAGATCTCCACTTGACCTAGGAAAACTGATAAAATTAAAATATATATATAATTTATGAGTCTACTTAAATCGAGCTGTAAAAGAAAAAGGAAAAAGAGTAACATGTAAGTCAAAATATATATATAATTTGAGTCTACTTAAATTGAACTGTAAAAGAAAACGAAAAAGAGTAATATGTAAGTCACCGAAGAAAACTGATAAAATTAAAATATATATAGAAAACTGATAAAATTAAAATATATATAATTTGAGTCTACTTAAATTGACCTTAAAAGAAAAGGAAAAAGAGTGATATGTATAATGTAGGTCACACAAAATGTTCATGTAGCATTGAGAAAATCTATACTCTCTACAGTGGAAATGGAGAGACATACCATTTGCTGGAATATGTCCCTGAGAAGCTAGCAAGCTGGCGTAGCGTTGGGAAATGGAGGCGGCTGCACATAGAGGCCAGAAGATAACCCTCGGCACTTTCATATTGCTTGCGACCTGTTCCGTGCAAGACATGAAGGCGTCTGTGACGATGAATGTGATTGGTGGATATGATGGTGATTTCTCTTCAGCACTTCTAAGGATGTCCTCCAACGGGGGGCCTAATTTTTGCAGAGAAAGAAATAAGTCGTTGGCGCTGGTGGTGCGGCCATGGTTGTCTGGTAAACCATCAGGAATAGACAGAAACCGAATTCTCCATTCTTGCTGCTCCGAGCCAAGATCTTCTTTGGAAACAGGAGATCTAACTTTCCTTGAAGCTTCCACCATGCGTTTGTGTATCCACTCGGTATTGACGAAAGTGACAAAAACTCCCCTAATAGCCAGCAGCTGAGCCAAATTCATAAGAACGTTAACATGACTCTGTGCAGGGAATGGTACAATCACTGCATGCAGAGCATCTTTCCTATTTTGATTCATCATATTCAGGCCAATATTGTCAAACTCTGTTCGTTTCTCTTCCCTTAATCCAGTAACACAGTTTCCTGCTCTGGATTTGAGCTGCGAATTATGCACCTACCACAACGGAGTTTACAATTATAGCGATCAGGTTCACTTCTTACTATGCTCAAATAATCATGGCGAACGCATTATAAAAAAATAACACGTAATAATACTTAAAACCGGAAAATTACATCAATTGACTTCTGAAAAGCTAAGTTTCTACTACGTTCCTGTCTGGATATGTTTGTTTTGAAATAGGTATCTATGACGAACTCTGGTGTTCTTATCAAGAAGATCCCATTCTCGCCCATCTAAGCAATGATGTAATTATAACATAATTAAGCAAAATTGCGGGACATGTTTTGGTTGATTGTTCAGGTGACGTCATCAATGCTGGCTGGACAGCTAACTTTCCTTTTGTTGTTCTGTTCTCAATCTTCAGAGTCGTATATTAGAATCTGCTTCTGACGAAAATATTTGTTATAATAACATATTTCATGTGCCATGCCTGTTTAAGAAAATAAAGACAACCGAAAAAGCATCTTTATGTCCATGGCAGATTTTGGAATTTTCTGAAATCTAACCATCAATGTAGAGGTTGGTTGTTTGATGTCTGAATCCTCATGGAATAGAAAATGTCAGCTTCTCCTTATAATAACATATTTCCTAATGATGTCACCTAAATAAAATATAATAATAATATATATGAATTGCAAATATATAAATTAATCTAATAATAATAATAAAATAAAAAAAATCTTAACCAGTGTTTTCACTTTTTTCTTAAGAAAGGTTATAATTCATACCATAATTAATAAGGGTTGGATATATCATAATTCTTAAAAATATTAGACCATAACATCTATTAAATAAAAGTATTAATATTTCCACTGTATATGTTAAATAAATTATTTTATTTATTAATAGGGTATATTGTATATATAAACATTAATGTAATTAAAATTAAAATTCGTGTAATACTTTTTATATTGGTTATATATATATATATTCAACTGTGAAGGATTATTACATATGGAGAGGTTTACTACAACCCAAATTAAATTATTAGGCTTTAAGAAAGGTAAGATACTATTTGGATATTTTTGTTATCATATAGATAAAAAAAATTCTAATTTGTATTCATTTTCAAGCATGAAATAAAATTTCTACCTTCTATTTATATTTTTCTAAGCGTTATGATTTGAATTGGATTTGTGGTGAAGATTGATTCTACAATATTTGTAGGAAGGCATTTCTATTAAGATATTATTGTGAGATGAAAGTATCATAGGTGATGTTTTTAGATTTAATTTATCATAATCTTTACGTTTTTAGCACTAATGGTCATATCTAGATAGAAGAAGTTCTTAAGGATTTTTAGATGCTTACTAGGGTCATACTGACTCCTTCAATTAGGAACACTATCTTGAACATAAAGAACAAAGACGGTGTCTATACCTACAAAATTCCTAAAAGAATAACCAAAATCCTCCAAAACTCTTCTGACCCATCAATGTATATGTCAAAAAGAATATTCAAATCAATGTATATGTCAAAAAGAATATTGAATAAGGAATAACCTTGATCATTGCCTCTATTACAATTTATCTTTTTCAACAGTCCCTCAATGATCCTAAAATTGGAAGACATAGTGTCAATATTTTCTAAAAATAAGATAATAGCCCGAGTAATAATAATAATTTTAGTCCTTTTGAAATTATTACAAGCTAGAAATATTAACCATGAGTTAAGTTTAATGGTAATATTATTAACATCTATATCTTATTAATATGATCGTAGTTTATATTTTATTTCTTTAACATAATAGTAATATTGAATTAAATAATATGTAATATAATAAATAAATAAAATTGACAAATAAAATAAAAATAATCCATTCCTTAGTTTCATGATTTAAAATCTTTACTTATGGAATAATAAAAATATAAGATATATAATAATAATATTTACCATCAATTAAATAAAATATTTTATTTATTAATTAATATTATTGTAAATAAAATTATAATTTTTTTATAAATAGTATATTAATAAAAATATATATATATATATATATATATATATATATATATATAATATATATATATTATATAGTAGATATATATATATATATTATATATATATAATAAATTATAATAATAAGAAGTTTATTGATAAATAAAATAATTAAATTAAAATTTTGTTCCCTCCCTTTGAACTGGTCAAACCTAGCAGTTAGAGGTCCTTTGACCGTTTCTCGGAGAAATTTAGCTCTTGGAATGGCCTGCTGTCCTTATTTAAATCTTCGCTCAGATTGCATCTTCAACTTGTCCTGACGATGAACCACACTAGTTCGTTCGAAACGCGTCGACAAATGCTTTTTTATGTGATTTTGCCAAAATTATTCTCACAAATAGGATTAATATCATTATTGTTCCACTCCTCCATAATGATCCTAAGCATAATGAGATCATCCGTAGTTGATTGATTCCACCATGGCAAAATTTTTGTGGTCTGATCATAATCAGTTCGAGAAAATTCATCTCGTTTGTATGTCAACCATTGGTAGAGTGGTTGAGGCAGGTGGATGAAGCATCCTCGATAGTAAAACCTAATTATAAAGAGTCTTTAGAGAGGGCTATCTAGTAATAACATATGGTTGCAAATCATAATACGAAAATACTTGAATTACCAAGATTATGAAGTATAGACTAAGGAAGGAGCGATTCAAAAGAGTAGTTCTTCTTTCATATGGCTTAGTATGCTGAAAAACAATTATTGGCTTTTCAGGGGCCTATGCTAGGACGTTGGGTCTGGCTCACGAATTGCGGTGGGATTAGACACCATCAAAGGATTTGAGGGCAAATTCTCATTATTTTTTCCTCTTCTTCATCTTCTACATGAAAGAGGTATTTTCTTTCTTAACCATATTTCCATTGTTAAGGATTATTTTACTATTTTTCATTCTTCGCTAAGGCTGGAGGAGATAGTTTTTATAGGATATTTAAGAGTTAAATGGGAAAATTTCATCTCTCTGTTATGTGCCATGGGTATCACAATTTGGAAGCAGGTGATAAGTTGATATGGTATGGTTAGATAAAAAAGTGTCAGACTATGGCTAAGGAGATTTATTATAATCTGTCTTTGACATCAAATTCACTAGTTTACAGGTTATGGTTACAAAAATCCTAGCCTTGGGAGATCCCACAGAGATTAAAGTGTTTATGTTGGTTGTACTTGACAAAAAAATTATTACATGGGATAATATTTTGCATAGGGGGGCCATTGGCCCTAGATTATGCTCTTTATGTATCAACATTTGTTTTCGTTGAAGCAAGAATCAGTCCTTCTATTCAATTGTATCAAAAAAACAAATTACATAAATTACAACAATCCCAAAGGAGATGTGGGCCATAGATTTAGCGAGCCACATAAAGCCTTGGGCGCTGAGCCAAAGGCTCAAAATCCGAGGCAAGGGCCCACAAAACAAAACTACGAGACCTACAAAATACAAACAATCACCGAGACCAAACGATTCGCCTTCAGAGATCTGACGGACGAGTCTTTAAATCGAAACGAAAACATGCAAACTCATTACTTCTTGAATCAGATCCAATGAGGAAATAAAGGCCGCACTATAAATATTTCAGGTCTGCCTGGGGGGATAACCCTCGAGCATGTAGTTCGCCCAAAATCCACCGATCCCAACCTTCCTGCGAAACAAGCAAGGAAGACAACACCGCACACGGATCGGAAGTCAAATAAAGCCATCATTTAAGTTAAGTTCGGGCCCAACTGGTAGGGTAACCTTGTTGCAAGTTGCCATGCGAAATCCCTAGGATTGCTTGAAATCTGCCAAACTGCTAGCACGTTAACCAAAAACCCGGCACCGCCTAATAACACTGAACATTGGCGCTTCCTGCCAACTAGACTGATAACTTTCACGATCAATCCTTATCGTAGAAATGCTTTGCATGATCTGACAGTTGAGGATCATATCGCCCCGACTAAGTTCACTGAACATTAGTGTGCGATGAGGGAAGTATTTTAGTCGACCCCATCGCCATGTATAGTGCTCTATATGGAATCCCTCCAAATTCGGCAAAACCATATCTTGCCTGTGAGGGTTGCAATCATCAGAAAACCTCTCCTAGCCCAATAAACCGATCCCTGACGAAAAACCCCTGGTTTTTCAGTTGCCGAGAGTGCCCGTGATGCTATCTACTGTTTCTTTTCACTGCCAGAAACCTGGAAGGACAAAACACTCGCCAGCCAATCTTTCTTAGACAAACCCAGGCCACTCGATTGAGTATCCAATGGAATCTCAAAAACAATGTTGACTTGTTTTAATATGGTCAAAAAATTAGTGCACCCCTTGCATACCTAAAAGTAGAAAAAATAAGAAACATAGAACCCTTGAATCAACTGGATTCCATTCTCCATGGCCCTACTCTGAAACACAATCCTGGCTTCATCTTCCTGGTCATAACATTTCACTTTTAACCTATTCTGAGTCATTTCTTGCAAGCCAAAAGCAACCCTATTCTCTATTCTAATCACACCTTGATTGGCAGGAAGATCCACCAATTTATTTGCTGATCTTCTTACATGTTTAAAGCTAACAATCCGACGGCTCTGGAGGTGTTGTTGAATCCACTGAAAGCCCTGGATCAGACGTCAGTTCCTAGAGACTTTTTCCAGTGTTGTGCCCCAACTGATCCTCTTGACTAAATCGATGATTAACTCTAAATCAACTTCAATAATCACATTTTGCCGGTTATCCTGTTTTAGGAAATCTAAGCACTACTCCATAGCCATCGATTCCACCATGTTATTTGTGGCTCTTCCTAAATGACAATAGAAGATGAAGAGAATTCCACCATGCCCATCCCTTAACACCCTTCCGTAACCCTTAGAGTCTGGGTTGTCCTTAGAAGCCCCATCAATGTTGAATTTCAAAAATCCCTTGAGGGGAGGATGCCAGAAATCTTGCTCAGAAACCAGGGAGATAACTTTCATATCCCATCCCTGAGGAATAAGTCCCTACAAACCGAGATCACCAAGAGTTTTCAAATCCGCAGCAATATGAGGGATCTTGGGGAAACTTCGCACAATAGTGCCAACCGTTTCCTTGATTTGTTTTAAGATCTGCTCAAAAAGGCTTTGGGATGACCTATTTTCATTCTTGAAGATTCTATTGTTCCTTTCTTTCCAGACATTCCAAATAATGAAACTTGGCATGATGGCACATGCTGAGCTAAGAATCTCATTGTCTGAAAAGGTTCTTCTCCATCTATTTAGGGTATTGATGATGCTCCCTTTGTCCCTATATGTCTGTTGGAAAATGGTGGCAAAAGAATCCCATAAATGGAGGTGAATATGCAATTATTGAAAAGGTTCTCCATAGTTTCCTGTTGGGCTTCACATAGCTGACATTTGGAAGGCCCCAGAACACCCCTCATCCTGATATTATCCCAGGTCCGGATTTTCTTATGCTGAACCAGCCACATAAAGAGCTTAATTTTCATCCATCCTTGATGTCTCCATAGGTCTTGCGAAGTCTTATCTGGAGCTTGTGAGCTGAGGTCAAGGAGAAAGAGTTTTTCTTCTTTGAGATTAAAGGAACCCTCACTTTTTTTTGCCCCATCTTAGCTGATCTTGCTCCCTTGATTTCAAAATCTTCCTTTGCTCTAACATATTTTTTAGAGTCTCTGCCTTAGCCTTCAGGGGGTTTTCATTCCTAAACTCAAAGTTCCTCCAGGTTCTCCATTTTCCATTACTGTTGTTTTGGACCCAAAAGTATTTTACTTTAGATAACCATTTAGTATCTCTATCCTCCTTGAGATCCCTCAAGTCTTCCTTTAGCAAAATAGGTTCTTGTTGCCATCTATCCTCCCTGAATAAGGCAAGGTTTCCTTCTCTGACGTCCCATAAGTTGTTTCCTTGGACTAAGACCCTATTGTCCCAAGCATTGTTCGAGATGTGAGAGCCCTTGTTGAATCCTGACATTCTTATTAGATCTTTTTTTTGCCACATGTCTGCATATTTTTCTTTCCATATTTTTTCCCATTGTGCCTCGGGATATATAACCCATCTCCACCATAATTTAGCTCCTAAAGCCTTACTTAGAGTCTTAAGATCCTCCAGACCGAGTCCTCCATACTTTTTGGGTTTGCAGATTTTTTCCCATGCTACCAAGGCCCATTCCTTTCTTTCTTCCCCCTTTCCCCAAAGAAAGTATCTTTGCATGTTTCTAAATTGCTACAAAACACCTTTGGGGGCTAGGAGGGCTGATAGCATGAAGACTGGAATTGATTAAAGGACAACCTTGGTTAACACCAACCTTCCAGCCAAATTTAAATATCTGAAAGTCCATTTCCTAATCTTATCTTGCAGTTTGCTAATCACTGGCTCCCGGATGTTCTTGTGAAAAGGCTTGGCTATTAGAGGGACTCCCAAATATTTTGAAGGGAGGATCTCCCTTTGAAAGCCCAAAGTTCTTGAAATATTTCTCTGAATAGCGATGTGGGTACTGAAGAAAAAAATCTTAGATTTGGAGAGATTAACTTCCATACCTAAAGCCATAGCGAAGTCTCTCGGGATTTGCTTATAAGCTAGAGCTTATTTGACCGTGGGGATGCCCTGTAGCATGGTATCATCCACAAAGTTTTGATGTGTTAAAGCTTGACCATCTTCAGTAAGTTGGAGACCTTTGACTTTACCAACTTCTTTAGCATGCTTGATAGATCTACCGAACCCTTCCATCATGAGAATGAAGAGAAAGGGAGAGAGTGGATCTCCCTATCTGAGGCCTCTTGAGGGAATGAAAGTCTCTGAAGGAGAACCATTGAAAAGAATTGAAAAACTAGGAGAAGTTACTAGGGCCATTACAAGTGTTTTCATTTTTTCTTATAAGAAAGGTTATAATTCATACCATAATTAATAAAGGTTTGATATATATAATCTTAAAAATATTAGTATTAAAACAAATATTTCCATGTATATGTTAGATAAATTATTTCATTTTAATATAGGTTATTGTATATATAAAAATAATGTAATTAAAAATAAAATTTGTGTAATACTTTTACTTGTTGTCTAATAATATATAATATATAAATAATATAATATATAAAGCAACTGTGAAGATTACTACATATGGAGAGGTTTACTATAACCAAAATTAAATTATTAGGCTTTAAGAAAGGTAAGATACTATTTGGATATTTTTGTTATCATATAGATAAAAAATTTCTAACTTGTATTCATTTTCAAGCATGAAATAAAATTTCTACCTTCTATTTATATTTTTCTAAACGTTATGATTTGAATTGGATTTGTGGTGAAGATTGATTCTACGATATTTGTAGGAAGGCATTTCTATTAAGATATTATTGTGAGATGAAAGTATCATAGGTGATGTTTTTAGATTTACTTTATCATAATCTTTACGTTTTTAGCACTAATGGTCATATCTAGATAGAAGAAGTTCTTAAGGATTTTTAGATGCTTACTAGGGTCATACTCACTCCTTCCATTAGGAACACTATCTTGAACATAAAGAACAAAGATGATGTCTATACCTACAAAATTCTTAAAAGAATAACCAAAATTCTCCAAAACTCTTCTGACTCATAAATGTATATGACAAAAAGAATATTCAAATCAATGTATATGTCAAAAAGAATATTGAATAAGGAATAACCTTGATCATTGCCTCTATTACAATTTATCTCTTTCAACCATCCCTCAATGATCCTAAAATTGGAAGACATAGTGTCAATATTTTCTAAAAGTAATGAAATCACAAAGAGGATTAATATCATTATTGTTCCACTCCTCCATAATGATCCTAAGCATAATGAGTTCATCCATAGTTGATTGATTCCACCATGGAAAGAAAATTTTGGTCTGATCATAATCAGTTCGAGAAAATTCATCTCGTTTGTATGTCAACCATTGGTAGAGTGGTTGAGGCAGGTGGATGAAGCATCCTCGATAATAAAACCTATTTATAAAAAGTCTTTAGAGAGGGCTATCTAGTAATAACATATGGTTGCAAATCATAATACGAAAATACTTGAATTACTAATATTATGAAGTATAGATTAAGGAAGGAGCGATTCAAAAGAGTAGTTCTTCTTTCATATGGCGTAGTATGCTGAAAAACAATTATTGGCTTTTGAGGGGCCTATGCTAGGACGTTGGTTCTGGCTGATGAATTGTGGTGGGATTAGACACCATCAAAGGGTTTGAGGGCAAATTCTCATTATTTTTTCCTCTTCTTCATCTTCTACATGAAAGAGGTATTTTCTTTCTTAACCATATTTCCATTGTTCAGGATTATTTTACTATTTTTCATTCTTCGCTAAGGGTGGAGGAGATAGTTTTTATAGGATATTTAAGAGTTAAATGGGAAAATTTGATCTCTCTGTTATGTGCCATGGGTATCACAATTTGCAAGTAGGTGATAAGTTGATATGGTATGGTTAGATAAAAAAGTGTGATACTGTGGCTAAGGAGATTTATTATAATCTGTCTTTGACATGAAATTCACTAGTTTACAGGTTATGGTTCCAAAAATCCTAGCCTTGGGAGATCCCACAGAGATGAAAGTGTTTATGTTGGTCGTACTTGACAACAAAATTCTTACATGGGATAATATTTTTCATAGGGGGCTCATTGGCCCTAGATTATGCTCTTTGTGTATCAATGTTTCTTTTCGCTGAAGCAAGAATCGGTCCTTCTATTCAATTGTATCAAAAAAGCAAATTACATAAATTACAACAATCCCAAAGGAGATGTGGGCCATAGATTTAACGAGCCACACAAAGCCTTGGGCGTTGAGCCAAAGGCTCAAAATATGAGGCAAGGGCCCACAAAACAAAACTAAGAGACCTAAAAAATACCAACAATCACTGAGACCAAATGATTCGCCTTCAGAGATCCAACGGACGAGGCTTTAAATTGAAACGAAAACATGCAAACTCATTACTTCTTGAATCAGATTCGATGAGGAAACAAGGACTGCACTATAAATATTTCGAGTCTGCCTAGGGGGATAACCCTCGAGCATGTAGTTTTCCCAAAATCCACCTATCCCAACCTTCTTGAGAAACAAGCAAGGAAGACAACACCACACCTAGACCGGAAGTCAAATAAAGCCATCGTTTAAGTTAAGTTTGGGTCCAACTGGCAGGGTAACCTTGTTGCAAGTTTCCATGCGAAATCCCTAGGTTGCCTCAAATCTACCAAACTGCTAGCACGTTAACCAAAAACATGGCACCACCTAATAACACTAAACATTAGCGCCTCCCACCAACTAGACTGATTACTTGCACGATCAATCCCTGCCATAGAAACGCTTTGCGTGATCTGATAGCTGAGGACCATATCGCCCCGACTAACTTCATTGAACTTTATTGTGCGATGAGGGAATTATTTTAGCCGACCCCATCGCTATGTGTAGTCCTTTGTATGGAATCGCTCCAAATTCAGCAAAACCATTTCCTGCCTGTGAGGGTTGCGATCATCAGAAAACCTCTCCGAGCCTGGTAAAACGACCACTGATGAAAACCCCTGGTTTTTCAGTTGCTGAGAGCACCCATGATGCTATCTATTGTTTTTTTTTCACTGCCAGAAACCTGGAACGACAAAACACTCGCCAGCCGATCTTTCTTAGATTAACCCGGGCCTCCCGATTGAGTATCCAATGAAATCTCAAAAAAATGTTGACTTGTTTTAATATGGTCAAAAAGCAATGCACCCCCCTGCATACCTGAAAGTAGAAAAAATAAGAAACATAGAACCCTTGAATCAACTGGATTCCATTCTCCATGGCCCTACTCGGAAACACAATCCTGGCTTCATCTCCCTGGTCATAACATTTCACTTTTAACCTATTCTGAGTCATTTCTTACTAGCCAAAAGCAACCCTATTCTCTGTTTTGATCACTCCTTGATTGGCAAGAAGACCCACCAATTTATTTGCCGATCTTCTTACATGTTTAAGCTAATAGTCCGAAGGCTCTAGAGGTGCCGTTGAATCCACTGACAGCCCTGGATCAGACGTTAGTTCCTAGAGACCTTTTCCAGTCTTGTGCCCCAACTGATCCTCTTGATTAAATCAATGATTAACTCTAAATCAGCTTCAACAATCACATTTTGCCAGTTATCCTGTTTTAGGAAATCTAAGCACTACTCCATAGCCATCGATTCCACCATGTTATTTGTGGCTCTTCCTAAATGACAGTAGAAGATGAAGAGAATTCCACCATGCTCATCCCTTAACACCCCTCTGCAACCCTTAGAGTCTGGGTTGTCCTTAGAAGCCCCATCAATGTTGAATTTAAAAAAATCCCTTGGGGGGAGGATGCCAGAAATCTTGCTCAGAAACTAGGGAGATGACTTTCCTATCCCATCCCTGAGGAATAAGTCCCTACAGACCGAGATCACCAAGAGTTTTCAAATCTGCAACAATATGAGGGTTCTTGGGGGAATTTCGCACAATAGTGCCATCCATTTCCTTGATTTGTTTTAAGATATGCTCAGAAAGGCTTTGGGATGACCTCTTTTCATTCTTAAAGATTATGTTGTTCCTTTCTTTCTATACATTCCAAATAATGAAACTTGGCATGATGGCCCATGCTGAGCTAAGAATCTCATTGTCTGAAAAGGTTCTTCTCCATCTGTTTAGGGTATTGATGATGCTCCCTTTGTCCCTATCTATCTGTTGGAAAATGGTGTCAAAAAAATCCCATAAAATGGAGGTGAATATGAAAGTATTGAAAAGGTTCTCCATATTTTCCTCTTGGGCTTCACATAGCTGACATTTGGAAGGCCCCAGAGCACCCCTCTTCCTGATATTATCCGAGGTCAGGATTTTCTTATGTAGAACCAACCACATAAAGAGCTTAATTTTCATCCATCCTTGATGTCTCGATAGGTCTTGCCAAGTCTTATCTGGAGCTTGTGAGTTGAGGTCAAGGAGAAAGAGTTTTGCTTCTTTGAGATTAAAGGAACCCTCACTTTTGTTGCCCCATCTTAGCTAATCTTGCTCCCTTGATTTCAAAATCTTCCTTTTCTCTAACATATTTTTTAGAGTCTCTGCCTTAGCCTTCAGGTAGTTTTCATCCCTAAACTCAAAGTTCCTCCAGGTTCTCCATTTTCCATTACTGTTGTTTTGGACCCAAAAGTATTTTACTTTAGATAACCATTTAGTATCTCTATCCTCCTTGAGATCCCTCAAGACTTCCTTTAGCAAAATAGGTTCTTGTTGCCATCTATCCTCCCAGAATAAGGCAAGGTTTCCTTCTCTATTCTCCCATAAGTTGTTTCCTTGGACTAAGCCCCTATTGTCCCAGGCATTGTTCGAGATGTGAGAGCCCTTGTTGAATCCTGACATTCTTATTAGATCTTTTTTTTGCCACATGTGTGCATATTTTTCTTTCCATATTTTTTCGCATTGTGCCTCTGGATATTTAACCCAACTCCACCATAATTTAGCTCCTAAAGCCTTACTTAGAGTCTTAAGATCATCCAGACCGAGTCCTCCATAGTTTTTGGGTCTGTAGATTTTTTCCCATGCTACCAAGGCCCATTTATTTCTTTCTTCCCCCTTTCCCCAAAGAAAGTCTCTTTGCATGTTTCTAAATTGCTGCAGAACACCTTTGGGGGCTAGGAGAGCTGATAGCGTGAAGACTGGAATTGATTGAAGGACAACCTTGGTTAACACCAACCTTCTAGCCAAATTTAAAGATTTGAAAGTACATTTCCTAATCTTATCTTGTAGTTTGCTAATCACTAGCTCCCAGATGCTCTTGTGAAAAGGCTTGGCTGTTAGAGGGACTCCCAGATATTTTGAATGGAGGATCTAGGATCTCCCTTTGAAAGCCCAAAATTCTTGAAATATTTCTCTGAATAGCAATGTGGGTATTGAAGAAAAAAATCTTAGATTTGGAGAGATTAACTTCCATACCTAAAGCCATGGCGAAGTCTCTTAGGATTTGCTTATAAGCTAGAGCTTATTTGACCATGGGGATGCCCTGTAGCATGGTATCATCCACAAATTATTGATGTGTTAAAGCTTGACCATCTTCAGTAAGCTAGAGACCTTTGACTTTACCAACTTCTTTAGCATGCTTGATAGATCTACCGAACCCTTCCATCATGAGAATGAAGAGAAAGGGAGAGAGTTGATCTCCCTATCTGAGGCCTCTTGAGGGAATGAAAGTCTCTGAAGGAGAACCATTGACAAGAATTGAAAAACTAGGAGAAGTTACTAGGGCCATTACCCATCTAATCTAATTGTTATCAAACCCAAAAGCCATGAGAACTTTTCTTATATAGTTCCAATTCAGGTTATCATAAGCTTTGGCTATGTCTAATTGCATGATCATTCCAACTTTCCTCTTGCTTGTCAGTGAGTGCACCACCTCATAACCTTGAATTATATTGTTGAGGATTTGCCTGCCTTCCACATATCCGGATTGTTCCCCCAAAACCAAGGTGGGGAGAAGAGGTTTGAGTCTATTAGCCACAACCTTGGATATTATCTTGTAGACCACATGGCATAGGGCAATGGGTCTGAACCTGTCAGGAGTAATCCCTGAATCTTGTATAGGGATCAGGGAAATAAAGGTGGTGTTGAGTGCTTTCAGAATGGTTTTGTCCCTCCTAGAGTCTTCCACTACATTCAGAACATCCTGTTTTACAATATTCTAGCAAGCTTTGAAGAAATCAACATTGAAACCATCCGTACCTAGTGCCTTACCATTGTGCATTTCTTTTAGGACCTCACTAATCTCATATTCTGATACTGGTCTATTAATGTTGAAATTTTCCTCATTGGAGATGAGCTTTGGAATATGTCTTGATAGAACCCTAATAGATTGTTCCCTATCTGAAGAGGATTCTTGAGCAATGCCACGAAAGTGCTGAACTAGCACTGCTGCTAGCTCTTCACGAGAATGAAGAATATTACCTCCTTCATCCTTGATAGAAGAAAGCTTGTTGTGAGCCTTGTTCACCACAGTGGATCTGTAGAAAAATCTAGTATTGCGTTCTCCTTTTAGCCATTGCACTCTGGATTTTTGCCTTAAGAAAATCTCTTCTTGTTTACAGAAGTTCTCCCATTCTTGTTGATACTTGGTTGCCTGCTCATTTCTAACCTTATCAAAACCCTCCCTGATAAGGGTTTGGTTGAGTTCCTGCAGATTTCCTTCAACAGATTTTTTTTCCTTCAAAAATATTACCAAAATCCTTCTTATTCCACTCCTTGAGCCTAAGTTTGATATGTTTTAGTCTCTTTTGGAGTAGGAACATGCTTGTGCCTTGAATATTTAATTCTTCAGCCCACCAGATGGCTATGTTGTTGGCAAAATCTGGGTGGGAAAGCCAGATGTTTTCAAATCTGAAAGGTCTATTCCTGCGGGTGCCAACGCCTTGTAATTCTAGTTGCATGAGCCAGTGATCAGAGCCTCCAAAGGGGAGAACTCTTGCAACTATGTCCTTGTCCTTGAGCATAAGGTCCTCTAAGATAATGAATCTATCTAATTTGGAAGCCACCTGAGACTCTCCTCCACTTTTATTGTTCCAAGTAAAGGTATCATTACTCATACCAATATCCACTAACTTCATATTATCTATGAAAGAAAGGAAAGCACAAGAATCTTTATTTAGAGTTCTGGTGCCCCCTTTTTTCTCCAACAAAGACTTGATCATATTGAAATCACCCCCCAATTTCCAAGGGATACTTGCATGTCTTTCCCTGAGATCCTGCAGGGAGTCTAAAAGCTTGAGTTTGCCATCCAATCTTTGGGGACCATACACATTCGTTACTAGGTAGACTTCCTTATCTCCTACTCATTGTATGACCACTGATAGATAATCCCTGGTTGCCTCTGCATCTATAATGTCAATTTCTTGTGGGTTCCAAAGTGTGAGAATACCACCTACTGTATTCACTACTTTGACTTCCAAAAACTCAAATTTATTGAGCCATTTACTGTGAATCTCCTTTATTTTTTGAATGGAGCATTTAGTCACCTTGATGAAGATTCCATCCGGTGCTACTTGTTTCATTATATTACTAAGTAACCTTTGTTTTCTTTTACTGCCTAGTCCTATAATATTCCAAGAAGTGAACTTCATTATTAAAGATTTGTAAAGGAGTAACTAGATAGGTCTTTCATCTTACCTAAATCTATCATTAGCTTTCCACATTCCATCAAAGCTCGTTATGCTTTTTCCTGCCTCTTTTCTTTCCTGGGTATCTAGGTGCCAAGCCTGGTGAGGTTTTCAAAGCTTTCACAACTTCGGTACTCTGTCTTTTATGAGTCCCTTGCTTTTCTATCCCTGTGGTCCGAGTTTTCCATAAGAACAGTTGTTGAACTCTATTGCACTCCTTTGGAGGCAACGAATCCACTCCCTCCCTAGTTCCTTGTTTCAGGAATCCTTCTAGATCTAGATTCTCTTTCTCAAGAATCTCCTTTAGTTCATGATCTTCCATTTCCATCTCACTCTGGGTCATTTCTAGATCCATCTCCAATTCTGTGTTACTCATCATTTCTTCTTTCTATTTGTTAATGGTTTGTGTGTGCTCATCCTCTTCTTCGTTCTCCTCTTTCACTGGAGTGTCTCCCTTGGCTTGATTTACTTTCATTATCCCCTTTTGCTCCCTTTTCCTTTTTGGACCACTTTGTGAAAGCTTTCAGTGTCTTTCATGGTATTGGTTTTACTATTATATTCAGTTTTACTGAGACGACAATCTCAGAATAGATGATCATTTTCATGACATTTACGACATCTGAATGGGATGTGTTCATAATCGACTATTTGTACCCATTCTTCATCAAACAATTCCAATATGACCTCATCTGAAAAAGCTCCAGAAACATCCATCTCCACACATATTCTTACAAAGGATGTGTATTTTCCTCTTCTGGTGGCCTTAGAAGCTTTGACAAAATGTCCTAACTTATTTCCTATGGTAGAATGGGATTCTAGTTGCTAGTAATCCAAAGGTAGAGAGTAGACTCTTACCCGAACCAGGACTGAGGTAAAAGTTTCACATTCTGGGACAAAATTCATGATCCAAGGTCTCACATACAGGCCTGCTGCTGCATAAAAGTAGGGCCCTCCTTCAAATACTTAGTCCTTATTTTCAATGTTTGTAAAGACTACAGTAAAGAATCCCTTTGACCCAAGATGTAGGTCTATGCTTCCTTTTGGTTTCGAGTGGTATTTAATCCAAGATTGTAATGCTTTTTCAGTGGGCCATAAACCCATGAACTTACAAATGATTGCATAAGTCTGCATGTGGTCCCTATGCGCCTACAGATCAGGATCATTCAAAACAACTCTAAGAGTGATAGTAGTCTTGGGTTTGCATGGTCCCCTTTTCCTTGTGTGCTTCCTTACTTTCTTTATTGTTGTTATTCTCCTTGGATTCGGAGCCCTCCTGCTCCCTTTCTCTATTTCTTTGCTTTTCAGCTGAAGGATATCTATCCTCTTCTACCGTTTTTTTTCCTCTGTTGGCCACTACCTACTTGTAGGAGGGAGTGGCGCTCCCTCCTTTACGCCCTTCCATGGAGAACGAACTCTGCTAACCTGTACCCTTAGCTCCAAAATTACCCTCCTAGCTTCGGGATGTAAAATGCTTTCCTCTTTGTGTATCAATGTTGCTAAGGGTGGATGAGATAGTTTTTATAGGATATTTAGGAGTGAAATCAAAAAATTACATTTCTCAGTTATGTGCCATGAGTATCACAATTTCGAGGCAAGTGGATAAGTTGATATGGGATGGTCAAATCAAAAAGGGTTAGACTATGGCTAAGGAGATTTAATAAAGTTTGTCTTTGACATGAAATTCACTATTTTATAGGCCATGGTTCCAAAAATCTTGGCCTTCGAAGATCCCACATAGATTAAAGTGTTTATGTTGGTTGTCACTACACAACAAAATTATTATGTGGGATAATCTTTTGCATAGGGGGTTCATTGGCCCTAGCTTATGCTATTTATTTATGAATGTTGCAGATGAAGTGAGATATTTATTCCTGGATTATCCTTTTGCTACAACAGTATGGAGTTGGGTTTTACATTCTCTGCATAGCATCGCTTTGGGTAAAGATTCTGTTGGAGGATTGTCTTAAATATTGGTTTGGGACACATAATGAGCATTGTTCTTTTCCCTTTTACATTATATGGAGCATATGGAGATGCAAGAACTCTTGCATAGAAGGAGGCTCATGATAGAAGCGTTGTGATCAAGACAGTGGCATATTATTTAGAGATTAGACCTCAGATGAAGATACATGAAAAGAAAGCAATCAACAAAAGGAATATATGGAAGAAATTCTCAGTGAGTTTCTTTGATGATGCATGTTCACAAAGGTTGTGCAGTTGTGGTGAATACATTGTCATAGAACCAGGCATATATTGTTATTTCTTGTCGAAAGTAGGAATAGGTTCAAATAGCTTACCAAAAATCATTAGGCTTTGGGGCGTTCTCATCTACGCCAAATGGTTGGGTATTGACGATTTACAGTTGTATGGGGATTCAAAAGGTGACATTGATTGCGTTAATGGTCATTCACATCATCAGCCACTTATGCTATCAAATTGGATGTGTCACATTCATTCTCTGGAGAAGGTTTTCCAACATATATCTTCCAAACACATCTACAAAGAACATAATTAGATTGTAGCCATTTTGTCCAAGATAGGAATAGCAAATTCCCTCGGTATGGATGTGATCTATTTTTTGGTTTTTGTGCAAGGTTCTTTGTTCAATGTAGAAAAAATTAGTATCATATATCAGCTCTTGGTTATATCTTTTTGTTTTCTTCCTGATATTGATGTTTTTTTGAATCAGCTATTTGTGACTTTTTTCCAGATATTGATGGTTTTTTGAATCAGCTAATTGTGACTTTTTTCAGGATATTAATGGTTTTTTAAATCAGTTATTTGTGACTTACATTCTGAACTGATTCCTAATCAGATAGAAGATCATTGTTGATACATCATGATGTTTGAGATAGGAAAAGGACAAGTATGAAAAATAAGAGAATCTAGGTTTTCGTTTCTCATTGGATCAAATAGTCTCCACAGAAAAGGAACTCTGTTGTATCTACTCTCTTTTTGTAATAAAAAGAAATCATTTTTTTCTACTGAAAAATAAAGGTGCTGCTAGATTTTCAGTTGGTGCTCGGATAATTTAATTTCAATTTCGAACTACTTGCTTGGATGCTTCTTTGGTGTTAATTTTTCAATTAGTGTTGGATAATTTACCATGCAAAATCAAACTACCTAGTTACCTGGGAATTACATAATTCTGTAGTTCAAAAGAATCCTTATCTCTTGAAACATGTCAAATATTTATGGCAAAATTTCTATAAACTTATAGCAGAACTTGATAGCAAAGACTTTTACGAATGAAATCTAAACTCGCTGCCAATAATCTCTTTTCAGTTATTCAAAATTATGTAAGATATGATGCGAGTAGCATCACAGGACTTAGTAATCATGACACTGTTGAAATGGTAATTTCAACTGTAGCACTCAAATAGTGGCTACAAACAATTTTTTTCTTGCGATGCAATTTAATCGCTATCGCAAATCGCGTCCGAACCATGTTGCCTCCGATACGCCCTTTCAGTTTTCGCCGATTGCGATGTTGCGATGCGATCCGATCGTAGATCGCAAATCACGCCCATTTGTTAGCACTCTGCCCTGTGTCTTCCGCCGATTACGATTCAACGATGCGATCTGATCGATATCGCAGATCACACCTTCTTCAAATCATTGTGAAATGTTTTTTGATTCGTCAAATATAAATTAAAGGTCTCTGCCCTGCACAGAAGCGCATGTTTTGGGTGATTTTGCTATGTTTATGTTTTATTGGTATTTTGGAATTTTATTGTTATTTTCTGTTTCAGAGATAGAATGGAAAAAGTTGAGGCGATATTTTTGACAAAGGTAGATTCGGTCTGTGTGATTGAATCGAATCCATGGCTGAGAACAATAACAATAGCAACAGCAATAATTGGTTCGATCTGCCCATAAAGCGGGTTAGGCCTCAAGAGGAAGAAGAAGACCACCCACTTTCCTGTGTGGATGCCATGGATGGAGTAGATGGAGGCTACCCATTTGTTATTCCTAAATGGTTTGCTTGGGGATTGGGGCAGCCTCTGAAGATTGAAGACATGCAAGAGGCACCTCCACAGGAAATGGAAGTCAGAATCAAAGTGCATTATACTACCCTGTGCCTGCACAGTAATATCTCAACAACTGCATTTAAGAAGCAAGATGGTCGAGAACGAGAAGGACAACCTCGAGCAGTTCGCAGCATGGGACTTCATTTATGTTTCGTTCCTTTTACTTAGAAAAGGACAACAGACTTGTTCAGTAAGGAAATTAAAATTTATCGGAAACCCATATCTATTTGTAAATGTAGTTGGTGGATAGTTATGACACCTCCATGCATAGCCTAGCAGATATTTTGTATCCAACCTCTATATATACCCAGAAACACAATGTAAGAGTATGAGAGGAGCATGCAGCAGCGTGAAGAAAAGTCTTTGTTGTTCATTGGAAAAGAGAAAAGTGAATACACAACAGCACAGAAGAGCATATGTAAAAATTATTTTTCACATAGTAGTGTAAAAGAAATTTGTAAGCAAAGACAGTGTATTAATTTATTTTAAGGAGATTAATGTTAGAGCATAGCGATGCAGAGTCAAAGTGATGTTTTAAACTGCATCTGAAGCAGCCTTGGTGTAATCCCTCTGTTAGAGGAAGACTTTGGTAAAAATTAGTTTTGCGAATGAAGAGATTTTTACACACAGCGGTGTAAAATCTCAAAGCAGAGACATAGTAAATTGATTTGTGTGGAACTGAAGCGTTCCCTGGTTGTAATCTCTCTGTTAAGAGGAAGATGCTTTTTTAACAGCAGTTGTGAAATCCCTCTGTGTGAGGAATATGCTTTTGTAATAGCAGTTGTGAAATCCCTCTGTGTGAGGAAGATGATCTATGTAACAGTTAGTTTCTTGTTAATGAATAGAAGTTTTTCTTTGTGTTGCTGAAACTCTGTCTGCAGCAAAACAATTTTAGTTTCCGTTGTGTTGAAAAATAGAGCATTGTTCTCTGTTCATTATTTGTTCTAGAATTATCAAAAATTCCCAACAGTGGTATCAAAGCTAGTCCAGGCTCTTTGAAGGTGTCAAAGAAGCTGAAGGAAGGATTTCTTGCTGCAACAGCTTCTCCAGCAGAGTGAAGACTCAGTCAAGAAAGATTCAAAGGTATTTCTCATGTTTTTTTTGTGTTACAGTTGAAGACAGCCAATGATCTTTAAATACACAGTCAAGTATTTTGAAGCATAGTTTAGAGAGCAAGAATGGCTGGCTTCAGCACCAGCATTGGCACCAACACTAGCATGGGTATATGTAATACTCAGCTCCCACTATTTAATGGGAAAAACTATGACTATTGGGCAATAACCATGAGAGCCCTGTTTGCTTCTCAAGATTTACGGGAATTTGTTGAGGATGGTTTTGAAGAACCAGCAAATGAAGATGAGTTTAATAACTTAACTCAGGCAGAGAAAGTTCTGTTGAAGAGCTACAAGAAGAAGGATTATAAAGCCCTCTACTTTTTGTATCAAGCAGTGCATGATAGTGTGTTTCCAAGGATAGAAGCAACCGAAAGATCCAAAGAAGCATGGCAAAATCTCAAGATAGCCTATCAAGTCATGGAGAAAGTGAAGACAGCAAAACCAAGAATCATTTAGGAGGAAGCTTGTGCTGAAAGCATAGAGAAAAGAGTGAATGATAAAAAATCTTTGTCACATGATGAAGATGATGAGGAGATGGCTGAAATACATCTCCAGACAGCAACATCAACACAAGGGCAACAAAAGACACCCTTGAGGAGAAATGAAAATTTAAGTGATATTTATGAACAAGAGGCAACAAATGAAGGTATGAACTCTTTGTTTTCTTTATCTTGTCATGACCTTGTTCATTTCGAAGAAGCAATTAAGGATAGGAAATGGATAGAACCCATGAATGGGAGAAAGGAATTGAAGTTCCTTGAAGATCTGTTGAAAGAGTATAGAGTTCGATACGTAACTCTTGCCAAGATGGCCGAGATGGGCTTCACTGCCAACACCCTTGTCAATATGACAGAGGAAGATATTGAAGATTTGATGAAGACCTGGTAGAACTCTATCATATGGATCTCCTTATAGGGGAGAGATATGGAATTAAATCTGCCATAAGAGCAGAGAAGGAGCAGGTTGCAGATATTCTAACCAAACCATTGGGGCAGAAAAGTTTTGAATTTTTAATGAAGTGTCTGGGTATGTCTGATAACCCAACATTTGAAATTAAAGGGGAGTGTTGAAATGGTAATTTCAACTCCAAACAATTTTTTTCTTGCGATGCGATCTTATTGCTATCGCAAATCGCGTCCGAACCCTGTTTCCTCCAATATGCCCTTTCAATTTTTGCCAATTGCGATGTTGCAATGCAATCCGATCGTAGATTGCAAATTGCGCATATATGTTAGTGCTCCGCCCTGTTTCTTCTGTTGATTGCGATTCCGCGATGCGATCTGATTGCTATCGCAGATCGCACCTTCTTCAAATCATCGTGAAATGTTTTTTTATTCGTCGGATATAAATTAAAGCTCTTTGCCCTGCACAAAAGCGCATGTTTTGGGTAATTTTGTTGTGTTTGTGCTTTATTGGTATTTTGGAATTTTATTGTTATTTTCTATTTCAGAGATAGAGTGGAATAAGTTGAGGTGATTTTTTTTAGAAAGGTAGATTCGGTCTGTGTGACTGAATCCAATCCATGGTCGAGAACAGTAACAATTGCAGCAGCAACAATAGGTTTGATATGCCCATAAAGCGGGTTAGGCCTCAAGAGGAAGAAGAAGACCACCCACTTTCCTGTGTGGACGCCATGGACGGAGCGGATGGAGGTTACCCATTTGTTATTCCTTAATGGTTTGCTTGGGGACCAGGGCAGCCTCTGAGGATTGAGGAAGTGCAAGTGGCACCTCCAGAGGCAATGGAACTCAGAATCAAAGTGCATTATACTTCCCTGTGCCTGCACAATAATATCTCAACAACTGCATTTAAGAAGTAGGATGGCCGAGAATGAGGAGGACACCCTCGAGTAGCTCACAGCATGGGACTTCATTTATGTTTCATTCCTTTTGCTCAGAAAAGGATAACAGACTTGTTCAGTAAGGCAATCAGAATTTATCAGAAACCCATATCTATTTGTAAATGTGGTTGGTGGATAGTTATGACCCCTCCACACATAGCCTAGCAGATATTTTGTATCCAACCTCTATCTAGAAACACAATGTAAGAGTATGAGAGGAGCACGCAGCAGCGTGAAGAAAAGTCTTTGTTGTTCGTTGGAAAAACGAAAAGGGAATGTGTAGTAGCACAGAAGAGCGTATGTAAAAATTCTTTTTCACACAGCAGTGTAAAGGAAATTTGCAAGCAAAGACAATGTGTTAATTTCTTTTAAGATGGGAGATGAATGTTAGAGCACAGCAGTGCAGAGTCAAAGTGAAGTTTTAAACTGCATCTAAAGCCGTCTTGGTGTAATCCCTCTGTTAGAGGAAGACTTTGGTAAAAGTAAGCAGTCTTGTTGTAATCCCTCTGTTGGAGGAAGACTTTGGTAAAAGTTAGTTTTACGAATGAAGATATTTTTACACACAACAGTGTAAAATCTCAAAGCAGAGAGAGAGTAAATTTATTTGTGTGGAACTGAAGCATTCCCTAGTTGTAATCCCTCTGTTAAGAGGAAGATGCTTTTGTAACAACAGTTGTGAAATCCCTTTGTGTGAGAAAGATGCTTTTGTAACAACAGTTCTGAAATCCCTCTATGTGGGGAAGATGATTTATGTAACAGTTGGTTTCTTATTAATGAATAGAAGTTTTTTTTTTTGTGTTGCTGAAACTCTGTCTGCAACAAAACAATTTTAGTTTCTGCTGTGTTGAAAAACAGAGCATTCTTCTCTGTTCATTATTTGTTTTGGAATTATCAAAAATTCCCAACAGACACAGACAACTAATAAAACTTTAAAGCTAAATCTAGCACGCCATACAATGCGTAATTTCTGAATAAGATGGAAGCATTTAAACCATGAAATGTAGCAAGATGAAATACTTTTGTTAATAGGAGTAATTTACAATGCTTTCTTCGGGGGAATGAAACATGGCAGGCTTTAAATCCGTCCCCATTCCTACTCATCTCGGAAAGGAGAGAGGTATCTGACAATTTAGAAAGAATTTTGATATTGATCAACAACTTATTCTCAAACCTTCATATTATTTTACGGTAAATTCTAAAAACAGAGTCACGTGGTTTCATTTTTGGATTGGAGTCATTTATTCATCATCATGTCTTCTAGGAAAGTGTTTATGTTCATAAAAGAAGATCCTCTAGGGGGGACAGCCTTCGTTGCTGACTCCTTGATAATGAGAACATTGTCTCTCAACTTCTTCCCTTTGGGTGTTCTCATCATTCTCCTCATAATGTCCTCCACCTCTTCTTTCATGACCACCTTCTAGCTATCTATTTCCACATCTTCAAAAGGAAGGCCGATTTTCCACATTTCCTTGGTGAATCTACAGTTGAGGAATTGATCGGCAAAATATGGGAATCCCACTACGGGAACTGCCAAGCCCATTGCCTCCGAGGTAGAGTTCCATCTGCTGTGTGTGAGAAACAATCCCACTGAGGCATGTGCAAGTACTTTCCACTGTGGCACCCACCTCACAAACAGGGCCCGCTCCTTCGTTCGTTCTTCAAAGCCCTCAGGTAAAATCGCAACCTGGCCTTCTGCTATATCCAACCAAATAACACACAAGAAAGGTTGTCTGCTACCTTTGAGCCATAATGCCAACTGCTCTAGCTGTTGCTGACATTTTGCAGCCATGCTCCCAAAGGAAACGTATATAACTCATCCCGGTCGTTGCATATCAAGCCATGCTAGGAAGCTCTCTTCCTCCTCTCACAGACTGCAGCATGAATCCATTCAAAAACAATTTGAAGAAAAAGAGGTCCTATGGCCAGAGCAGGACAACTATTCAAAGAGGGTCTTGTTACTGCATCCCTCCCTTCGAGCTCTTCGAACATATTCACTAATATGTAGTCGCCATTGCTTTACTTCTACGGTTCATAAAGAATAGCATAGAAGGTAATATTCATCGGATCCTCAGCGATACGTCGGCACATTAGGTCGGTTGCCTTAATTGGTGGGATGTTGCCTGGAAGACAAGTAATGAGGTTTTCTTTATTTTTTTCCTTCCGACACTGAAGAAGTTACAAACAAATTAGTCATTTTAATGAATATAATTAAACAAAAGCAGTCAGGATATATAAGAAGATTGTAAAAAGAAACAAAATATGGACTAGTCTTTTATCTGTCATCCTCAATTTCTTTTTGGATTGAGACACGACGATAAAAATGTCAGTGTTTTTCGAACTATGATGCAATATAATCGAATTTTCTTTGCTGCTGTAGAGTGATTAAAGCCAACTGAATTACATGTTAGAACTTAGAAGAAGCAACAAGTACATGGAGATATGGTAGATTGCAAAGTTTTAGAATAAGGAAGGAAAGTTGACTTATTGGAAGTCAAGATTACTTAACAATAATTGACCTTAAGATGGCTAAATAGTAGGACTCAATTTTTCTTATTGAAACTCAGTCGTTTTTTACGAGTGACCAAAAAAGGAGGGCGATAAAGGCACATTTTATATAACTAGTTCGAAAATAAATATTTGTTTGCGACCTCAAGGAAACCAACCAAGTATAATGTTATTAAAATTTCCATAAATCATAGGAAACAACGTGTTTAGATGTCAACTTTCTTTTCAATCATTAGGGCTTTGTAGACAATACCATAATACTAGTGCTTAACAGGAAAAGCAACAATTTTTTTTACATAGGATACACTCCTTAGCTTGTGCCATATTACATATGAAAACACCAAATATTTAAGGTAAGTTCTACCACCCACTTTTTTCTTTTTTGGTTTGTTTTCTACTTTTAATTTTACTATTTATAATTTTAGTATAATCTAATCTAGAGAATAAAAAATATTTTGGGATAGGAAAAAATTTATTTATCATTTAAATCTGTAATTTTTATTTTATTTTATTTATTTATTTATTTATTTATTTTGATGTAATCTATTGTCAATTTTATCAACAATAAAAAAGATAGATTAAATTTCATATTATCTATTATTCAAATAAAATGCAAAAGAGTAAATATTTTTTTAATTCTTTATTTACATTGAATGGATTTTAAACAATAAAACACACACACACATATATATATGAAAAAAAGATATCCCATTTAATTTTTCAAGTCTATTTATTTAAATATGAGATCATTTAGGTTATGTGGTTCTATGTTTTGTAGGTAAATATAAAATGCAATTATACATTGAAAATATTAGTTTTCACTAAAAACATTAGCATTAACTTAAACCATAAACAAATATTTTCTTTGATTGAGCCATCCCCTAGACTAGAAAAAGTCACAATATCAACAATTATATAGATGTTATTATAAAGCATAAAAAATACCATAAACTAAATACTACCATAAAAAAATAACATCTCACTCTTCATAAGAATTCCTTACTATAATGAAAGAAGTAGCACGATTCCAATAATATATTCCAAAATGTTAAAGAATTTAACCATTTACAATCTTATACATATCCATTTTTAGTAGAAACTCTCCTTTTATTTTCCAACAAAGTTGAGTCAATCTCCTAAAAACCACACCTAAGTTATCCCTAAACCACAATCCAACCAGAATACTACAACATATTATAATACAACTAAAATTCATATATAAGCACCACTAAATCCACATGTATTGCATCTTAAAGGACATGGTTTAGGTCTAAAATTAACAATAGCATGTATTAATAAAGATGTCTTATCGAGAGGCTTTAAAAGAGACAAATCCCTAAAATACACTTAGTATTTAGAATTGGCCACTGCAATGGGCCTAAAAAAATCCATAACAAGATACAAAACAATACCAATAGATGAGGAATTTCTAATAAACTCATTAGCCACTCCAAAGACATGGGGGCAACCAAAATTTCCAAGTGGATTAGTGGTAGAGTTATTCATTCTATAAAGACAAATGATTACATAAAAATAACATGGACTATTTTACCTCTAACGTTTCACACCATTAGAAGTAATGTCTTAAAGTATACGAATGATGAAAAAATATAGCTTCTAATCAAATTTTATGCATAGATGAAAACTTTGTGCATGATTGAGGAAATGGAAGAAATGAATATAATCTGTGGTAGGTTCAAAGAACCACTCTTATTGTGATATGTGATTTTATCTACCTATATGGCATGATTTTTATCTTTCATATCATGAGGACTTCCTACAACTCGTAGATTTTTTCCCTAATGCAATTTATTGATATTACACTAAATTGTATTTTCTGAATTTAGTCTCCTATGATTTATATTATGAATGTTGGGACATATTTCAGTACCAATCACATTTAGAGATCTTTGTCTACTTTAAACCAACTAATAAGATGTAGAGTCAGATCATTGCAATGGATTAAATAGTGATAGCAATGAAGAGAGTTAATTTTTTGACCTTTAAATTTTAAGAGCGAGTTTTGACTAAATATTAATAAAGAATCTAAATATTATTAATATTTAGTCAAAATTAATTGTTAAAATCTAACGATCAAAAAATTAATTCCCTTCATCGCTATCACTATTTAATTTGTTGTGTTGATCTAACTCTATATCTTGTCCTAATGATGAACCACAAAAGATGATTCGAAATACATTGACAAAAAGTTGTGGATGTGATTAGTACTGAAAGATGTCCCAACATTACTAAATTATATTTTCAACCCTTCGTCATATTTTTTTTGAAAAATAAAGACATTAAGATATACTATACACATACACTGCGTAATTTTATGAAATAATTGCCTTAAGATAGTGATATACTATACACATACAGTGTAAAATTTGGAGAAAAAGGATGCGATATGATAATTGTAAAGACATCATTTTCATGTTTCTCCAAAAAGGTTGTGGAATTATGCGAAAACTAAATAGTCAAGTCTTTCTTTTGCGGTTTTTCCTTTTAACGCACATGGAGACTATCAGTAAGTGGAAGACTCTTGTTAGGAAGACCTAAAACAATAGCTCTGGTTAGTTCTTTAAAGATATCTTCAAAACAATACTATCTCCATTACAATATTATTGGATTTGGTTCATTCATCATCCATCAACAACTTCCTCTCGCTTAGATCCAATGCCTCGTTACAATCTAGTACGGGTGACAATATAAAATTTGAAGTAACCTTTAGGGTCTAAACAACATGAATGATACGTACGACGCCCACTAATAATAGAATATTCTAGAGAATGTTTAGGATACTTGAAGAAGAATGAAGGCTCATGTGATATGTTGATTTGTGGAATATGGTGCAATGTTGAGATATGGAATATTGTGATAAGTTTATGTCATTGAATGCATGGCGGCTTCACTGAATGAACCTCTAACATATCATGTGCATTTGTGGCATACTAAACAATACCCTTAATTTGAATACATGTTGCAACATACCTATAAAAATCACTTTATTTAACCTCCTACCAATACAAACCAAATACACCTTCTCAATTTAAAAAGCTCCTAATTTTACTAGATATTTTGGGGATCCATTTTTTTATTAGCAATTTTTATTCCCCTTTATATTTATATCCCTTTATTTTCATTAACAGTGGTAGCTAGATTCTAGGCATAGAAAGAATAACTTAAACACTAGGTAGTTGAAAAATTGAAAGTTTCAATAAAAAAGTGGCAGATGTAAGTTGGTTGATTTACAAATACATACTATGGAAAATTTGAATGGAAAATACATAGATTTGAACTCTCAATTGCATCTATCTTCTACTAAATATTGAAAAAGATACACTACAACAGTTCAAAACAAAACCTCGATAACCAACACAATGACGCACCTTTCATCTCACTTAGATAATAGGAAGAGGAAAGAAAGTACAATGAATATGGAGACATGCAAAATCCTATCTGGTTGTAGTTTGTCTAATCATAACCCTAAAATTATCACATAGTGCACCATAGTTGCATGGTACAAATGTCAAGTAAGCGTGTCTCCATCAAAAGATGAATTGAAGCATGCAAGCATGCATCCCTTCCTTGAGATTTGTGTCCTCTACGTACACTAGTACAAAATGAGAGATTAGTGACTACGCAACTAAAAATGTTAGTCACCACAATTATTTCAAGTGAATTACTACAAAATTTGAGCAATTTTAAGTGACACAACTAAAAACGACTAATTTAGTCTAGGGATAAAATATATGACTAGATAATAAGTGTTCCAACTAAAAGTGACTAAATTAAATGACTTATTTAGTCCAAGACTAAAATATAAGACTAGAAAATAACAAACAAAATTAAAAATTATTAACTTAAATGACTACTATAATCCAAGAATGAAAATATGACCAACAAACAAGTACAATAATAATATGTATTAGTAATTTTTTCTAGTCATTTTTAATTGTCACTCTAGAAATGGAGAATCACAATTTTGATATAGAAGTGCTACATTTCATTGCTTTTCCTCCAATGAAATGATCTGGGGCTCAATATTAGGTCAAAAATCAAAGTTTTCAGATTGGCCAAAAAACTATACGACTGTGTTTGTCTTGTTAAGACGATCACAATGCAATTCGTTTCACTAAAAACAGAGTCTGGATGAAGGAGAAAAGGCATGTTGCTCATTTTCCTAAACAATTAAAAAATTACAGAATAAGACAGAATGATGACATGGTAGTCCAATTAGCAGTCTAGTCAGCAAGGGATATCTTCTTTAGTTTTCACCCAATAGGGTTGTGACAAGTTTCACCTCTGGATTCGCCAGTATGGGTATGCGAAGCTGAAATTGCCTAATTGGCTCCAAGATGGAATTTGAACTCATTTTTATTTAAATATTATTATATATTATATATAATTATTATTCATATATATATTTATTTAACTCTACATTAATTCATATATATATATATATAAATTAAAGATATATAAAACCCACATATTCCAAAGTCCAAACTATATTTAAAATCTCACTCCTGTAAATCCACATACATTATAAACCATGTTATATGGTGGCACATTTTAAATATTTTCAAATATAGTCAAAGGTCTGAACAATAATCTTCGCAGAAAAATGATATGAAGGACAGGCAAAGGGGTAGTCGAACCCATGACTTCCCCTGCCCAACTACCAAATATTTGTCATTGAACTGTGGTGACGGGATTAGAAAGGAAGGCCCGCGAAATACTATTTAAAGCACACACAGATTAGCCGACGACAGGGGTGGAGGGAGCCAATTCCCTCCCCATGTGAAAGCAAGTGCGTAACTTAACTTAATTCGTTCCATTTAGCCTTTGATTAAACCCGCTTTAATTCTAGATTAAGTTGGTGGTGCGCCAAGTTCGGCAGAATTGCCAATTTTGGCGAACTTAACTTAGCGAGGTTTCCTAGGATAAAATTGAATGCAACATATATTGAGCAATTTTCAACCAAATTGAGCTTAGAAAGAGGTGTTCTTTGCTAATTTGGTGTAGGTGTCAGGAGCCATAGACCTTTGTAAATAGTAATTTTTCCTCATTGAGCTAATACAGAGGCCCAAGCCATGGAAGATGGACCAAGGAGATGTAGCCCATGATGGGTGAAATCCTTCATCAAAACTTTGTGTTAATGTGCATCTTTGATATTTCATTGCACTGTACATCTTTTCTGTTCATTATTAATTTTTAAAGCTATTTTTCTCATGAATGTCTTGTTTAACTTGTGGAAATTTACCTGTTTGTAAGCACCAACAACTACAGAAACCTTAGCACAAAAAGCAAGATGCAAAAGCATGTTTATAAATCTATAATTTTTATTAGGACAACAAAGCTAATCATACAAAAACAGATCATGTTGATATCAGATCAAAGGTTGAATTGCTTTATTGCTTGAATTTGTGCAATTATTGTTTTAATGTTTGCAAAATTGTGATGCTTACAAGGTTAAAGCTGCAGAAAGGAGAAGGAAAGATATTGGTTGCAACTCCTAAGGTAATCCCCCGAAGAAGGAGAGCCACAAGGCCACAATATCCACTACCCAAAGTTCCAATTGCAGATGCACTTGAAACTCCTTAAGTTTTTCATTCAATTGTGATTGAAGAGGTATAATCAATACAAATTTATAAGCCTGAACCCATATCCATTATGTTTGGAGAAAGAGAGCTTGAAGGTCCCTATTCAGAAGAGGAAGAATTTAATGAAGATTTCTATACTTTGACTGAGATGGTTAAAGTCCTCTATGAAGAGAGGAACACTAGAATGGTTGGATTGAGTTCTAAACCCCCACATGGAGAACGAAGCTTAGAGGACAAAAAAGATGAGAAGAAAGATTCCAAAGGGAATGGTTGAAAGCCACCTCCATCTCCACCATACTCATCATCTTCATCATCATCTCCATCATCACACACAACATCATCTTCCACTGCCACCACTGAAACTTCCCATACTCATTCCAAAACCCTAAAAGGAAAAACTCCATTACTGAAATTGGACATAAAATTTGAACTTCCCATGTACAATGGAGAAGTGAATACAGAAAAGTTGGACAATTGGATTTGACAGTTGGAGGTATACTATAGAATTCATGACCTTCAAGAAGATGACATAAAGAACAAATTGGCTTCACTAAGGCTAGAAGGAGTTGCACTAGTTTGTTGGGAAGGAAAGACTGAAGAGAAAATGAGAATCCATGGCAAGATATGCATTAATTGAGTTGAATTATTTTCTGCAATTAAAAGAGAGTGTTATCCTTTAGCCTATATGCAAGAAGAAAATATGATTTGGTAGAATTATAGGCAGCTTAAAGGCCAAAAAATCCAAGATTATACACATGAGTTTTAGGAAAAGGGTTTTGTTATTAGGAGTGAATTTGAATTCCCAAGATACACTGCTGAAATATATTGGGGGTTTGCATTCCTGACTGAAACACATTATTCTTATGTTCAATTCAACTAATTTGGATGAAGTATGTGTGCAAGCCACGCATCTTGAATCTAGAGGAAAGAACACTTATGAAGGGAGTAGTAATAAAAAGCCACCTAAAGGTAAGGATAAAGAGAAAGGAGGAAAATGGAAAGGAAATAAAAATGAAAGTGTGAAGAAGGAAGGGGATAAAGTTATCTGTAAACACTATTCCAAAGAGGGACAAATAGAGGATAATTGTTCGAAACTCCATCCGGGAATGAAACCAAATAAGTTCCATAATAAAGGGAAACAAAAAACCACTGCTATCACTCAAGAAGATCTAGGTTCCGAATCAGGCGATGAAAACAAAATCATTGTCATGGGAATCAAAGAAAAACAAGATATTGCAAGCACTAGTTCACAAAATTGTAATACTACTACTCCAGATGAAAAGAGATGAATTGAGTTATTTCATGTTAGGTTCATATCTAAACACACAAATATTGACACACTCTTTGATAGTGGTTCACAAGCGAAACCTCTGAAGTCTTAGTCAACAGATTGAATCCTGAAACTATAACTCACCATAACATGGACAACTAATAAAACTTTAAAGTTAAATCTAGCATGCCATACAATGCGTAATTTATGAATACGATGGAAGCATTTAAACCATGCAATGTGGCGTGATGAAATAATTTTTTTAATAGGAGTAATTTACAATTTTTTCTCTAGGGGAATGAAACATGGAAATCTTTAAAGCCATCCCCATTCCTATTCATCTCGGAAAGGAGAGGTATCAGACAATTTAGCAAGAGTTTTGATATTCATCAACAACTTATTCTCAAATCTCCATATTATTTTATGGTAAATTCTTAAGACAAAGTCACGTGGTTTCATTTTTGGATTGGAATACTTTATCCATCGTCATGTCTTTAACGAAATATTCATGTTCAAAATAGAAGATCCTATGGGGAGGATGACCTTTGTTGTTGACTCGATAATCAGAATGTTGTCTCTCAACTTCTTCTCTTTTGGTGTTCTCATCATTCTCCTCATAACGTCCTCCACCTCTTCTTTCATGACCGCCTTCTTGTTATCTACTTACACATCCTCAAAATGCAGGCAGATTTTCCATATTTCCTTGGTGAATTTGCAGTTGAGGAATTTATCAGAAAAATATGGGAATCCCACTACAGAAAATCCCAAGCCCATGCCTCCAAAGTAGAGTTCCATCCGCTGTGTGTGAGAAACAATCCCACTGAGGCATGGGAAAATACTTTCCACTATTACACCCACCTCACAAATAGGGCTTGCTCCTTCGTTCGTTCTTCAAATCCCTCAGGTAAAATCACAACCTGGCCTTTTGCAACATCCAACCGAAGAACCTACAAGAAAGTTTGTCGGTTGCCTTTGAGCCCTAGTGCCAACTACTCTAGCTGTTGTTGAGATTTCACAGTGATGTTGCCAAAGGAAACATATATAATTGATCCCGGTTGTTGCATGTCAAGCCATGTCAGGTAGCTCTCTTCTTCCTCCCACTGATTGCTGCATGAATCCCTTCATAAAAAAATTAAAGAAAAAAAGGTCCTATGGCGAGAGGAGGACAACCATTCAAAGAGGGTGTTGTCACTACATCCCTCCCTTCGAGCTCCTTGAATGTGTTCACTAATACATAGTCTCCATTTCCTTTCTTCTACTATTCCTAAATAATAGCATAGAAGGTAATTCGTCAGATCCTCATCAATACGTCGACACATCCAGTCGATTGGCTTCAATGGTGGGATGTTTCCCTGAAGACAAGCAATGAGGTTTTCTTTATTTTTTCCTTCCGACACTGAAGAAGTTACAAACAAATTACAGTCATTTTAATCAATATAATTAAACAAAAACACTCAGGATATATAGGAGGACTGTAAAAGGAAAAAAATATGGACTAGTCTTTTATGTGTCATCCTCAATTTCTTATTGGATCAAGAGGCTCATCACTATATATATTTATATAAAATCTGTCTGAAACTCAAAATTGGGAGCACACAATATGGGATAAACCTGACACATGACGAAAAAATGTCAGTGTTTTTCGAACTGCGATGCAATATAATCGAATTTTCTTCACTATTGTAGGGTGATTAAAGCCACCTGAATTACATTTTAGAACTAAGAAGAAGCGACACGTACATGGAGATATGATATATTGCAAAGTTTTAGACTAGGGAAGGAAATTTGACTTATTGGAAGTCAAGATTACTTAACAATAGTTGGCCTTGAGATGGCTAAAATAGTAAGAGTCAATTTTCCTCATTGAAACTCATTCTTTTTTTAGGAGTGACCAAAAAAGGAGGGTGATAAATGCACATTTTATATAACTTGTTCCAAACTAAATATTGATTTGCGACCTAAGGAAACCATCCTTGTATAATGTTATTAAATTTTTTATAAATCATAGGAAACAACGTGTTTATAAGTCAACTTTCTTTTCAACCACTGGGGCTTTGTAGACAATACCATTGTGCTATTTTCTTAACAGAGAAAAGCAACATTTTTTTATACCTAGGATAGACTACTTAGCTTGTGCCATATTACATATGAAAACACCAAATATTTAAGGTACGTTCTACCACCCACTTTTTTCTTTTCATGTTTGTCTTTTACTTTTTACTTTTACTATTTTAATTTTAGTATGATCTAATGTAGAGAAAAAAAAATATTTTCGGATAGGAAAAAATATTTAATTATCATTTAAAGTTGTAGAATAATTTCTTCATTTTGATGTAGTATATTTGTCCAATTTAACCAGCAATTAAACAAAAAAAAAATCATTTTGAAGATTTTTAATTTCCAAATTACCTAAGTTATTCAAAATAAAATCTAAAAGTGTTTAGAAATTTCTTAATTCTTATTTTACATTGAAGTAACAATAAAAACCTATATATATATAAATATATATATATATATATATATATATATATATATATTATATTATATAATATATAGTATTTTATTATTTATAATTTTATATATATATATGAAAAATTAATATCCATTCAATTTTTTAGGTCTATTTATTAAATATGAGGTCATGTATGTTATGTGGATTTATATTTTGTAGGTAAATAGAAAATGCAACTATACATTGACAATATTAGTTTTCACTAAAAACATTAGCATTAACTTAAACCATAAACAAGCATTTTCTTTGATTGAGCCATTCCCTAGACTAGAACAAGTCAGAATATCAACAATTATATAGATGTTATTATAAAGCATAACAATTACCATAAACTAAATACTACCATCAAAAATAACATCTCACTCTTTGTAAGAATTCCTTACTATAATGAAAGAAGTAGCAAGGTTCCAATAATATATACCAAAATGTTAAAGAATTTAACCGTTTAGAATCTTATACATATCAATTTTTAGTAGAAACTCTCCTTTTATTTTCCAGCAAAGCTGAGTCAATCTCCTAAAAACCACACCTAAGTTATCCCTAAACCACAATCCAAGAAAAATATTACAACATATTATAATACAACTGGAATTCATATAGAAGCACCACTAAATCCACATGTGTTGCATCTTAAAAGACATGGTTTAGGTCTAAAATTAACAATAGCATGTATTAATAAAGATGTCTTATCAAGAGGCTTTAAAAGAGACAAATCCCTAAAATGCACTCAGTATTTAGAGCTGGATATTGCAATAGGCTTAAAAAAATCAATAAAAAAAGATACAAAAAAATACCAATAGATGAGGAATTTCTAATAAACTCATTAGCCACTCCAAAGACATGGGGGCTACCAAAATTTCCAAGTGGATTAGTGGTAGAGTTATTCATTCTATAAAGACAAATGATTACATAAAAATAAGGTGGACTATTTTACCTCTAATGTTTCACACCATTAGAAGTAATGTCTTAAATTATACAAATGAGGAAAAAAATATAGCTTCTAATCAAATTTTTTGCATAGATCAAAACTTTGTGCATGATTGATCAAATGGAAGAAGTGAAGATAAACTATTGTAAGTTAAAAGCACCATTCTTATTGTGATATGTGATTTTATCTACCTATATGTCACGAGTTTTATCTTTCATATCATGAGGACTTGCTACAACTAGTAGATTTTTTCCCTATTGCAATTTATTGATATTACACTAAATTGTATTTTCTGGATTTAGTCTTCTATGATTTATATTATGAATGTTGGGACATATTTTGGTACTAATCACATCTAGAGATTTTTTTCTACATCAAACCGACTAATAAGATGTAGAGTCAGATCATTGCAACATATGAAATAGTGATAGCAATGAAGAGAGTTAATTTTTTGACCATTAAAGTTTGTGAGTTTTGACTAAATATTAATAAAGAATCTAAATATTATCAATATTTAGTCAAAATGAATTGTTAAACTCTAACAATCAAAAAATCATTTCCCTTCATCGCTATCACTATTTAATTTTTTGTGTTGATCTAACTCTATATCTTGTCCTGATGATGAACCACACTAGATGATTCAAAATACGTTGATAAAAAGTTGTGGATGTGATTACTACCGAAAGATGTCCCAACATTACTAAACTATATTTTCAACTCTTTGCCATATGTTTTTTGAAAAATAAAGATATTAACATATACCATACACATACACTATGTAATTTTATAAAATAATTGCGTTAAGATGGTGATATACTATACACATACAGTGTAAAATTTGGAGAAAAGGGATGCGATATGATGATTATAAAGAGGTTGTTTTCCTGTTTCTCCAAAAAGGTCATAGAATTATGAGAAATCTAAATGGAAAAGTCTTTTTTTTTAGTTTTTTCTTTTAATGCACATGGAGACTATCAGTAAGTGGAAGACTCTTGTTATGAAGGCCTAAAACAATAGCTTTGGTTAGTTCTTCAAAGCTATCTTCAAAACAATACTGTCTTAGTTATAATTTTGTTGGATTTGGTTCATGCATCATCCATCAACAACTTTCTCTAGCTTAGATCTAATTCCTCATTACAATCTAGTATGGGTGATGTTATAAAATTTGAAGTAACCTTTAGGGTCTAAACAACGTGAATGATATGTATGACACCCGCTAATAATAGAATATTCTAGAGAATGTTTAGGATACTTGAAGGAGAATGAAGGCTCATGTGATATTTTGATTGCTAGAATATGGTGGAATGTTGAGATATTGAATATTGTGATAGGTTATGTCATTGAATGCACGGGGGCTTCACTGAATGAACCTCCAACATATCACGTGCATTCATGGCATACTAAACAATACCCTTAATTTGAATACATATTGGAAAATACCTCTAAAAATAACTTTATTTAACCTCCTACCAATATAAACCCGATTCACCTTCTCAATTTAAAAAGCCCCTAATTTTACTAGCTATTTTGGGTTTCCATATTTTGCTTAGCAATTTTCATTACCCTTTATATTTATATCCCTTTATTTTCATTAACAATGGTAAGTAGATTCTAGGCCTAGAAAGAATAACCTAAACACTAGGTAGTTGAAAACTTGAAAGTTTCAATAAAAAAGTGGAAGATATAAGTTGGTATTTTTACAAATACATATTGTGAAAAACATGAATGGAAAATACATAGATGTGAACTCTCAACTGCATCTATCTTCTATTGAATATTGAAAAAGATACACTACAATAGTTGAAAACAAAACCTCGATAACCAACACAATGGTGCACCTTTCATCTTGCATAGATAATAGGAAGAGGAGAGAAAGTACAATGAATATGGACACATGCAAAATCCTATCTAGTTGGACTTTGCCAAATCATAGCCCTAACATGATCACATAGTGCACCATAGTTGCATGGTAAGAGTGTGAAGTAAGTGTGTCTCCATCAAAAGATGAACTGAATAATGCAAGCATGCATCCCTTCCTTGAGATTTGTGTCCTCTATGTACACTAGTACAAAATGAGAGATTAGTGACTACGTGACTAAAAATGTTAGTCACCACAATTATTTCAAGTGAATTATTACTAAATTTGAGCAATTTTAAGTGACGCAACAAAAAACGACTAATTTAGTCTAGGGATAAAATATATGACTTGATAATAAGTGTCCCAGCTAGAAATGACTAAATTAAATGACTAATTTAGTCCAAGGCTAAAATATATGACTAGAAAATAACTAACAAAATTAAAAATTATTAACGTAAATGACTAGTATAATCCAAGAATGAAAATATGACCAACTAAAAAGTACAATAATTATATGTATTAATCATTTTTCTAGTCATTTTTAATTGTCACTCTAGAAATGGAGAATCATACTTCTGATATGGAAGTGCTACATTTCATAGCCTTTCCTCCAATGAAATGATCAGGTGCCCAGTATTAGGTCAAAAAAAAAAAAAAAAAATAGATTGACTCAAAAACTATATCACTGTGTCTGTCTCATCAAGGCAATCAGAACACAATTTGTTTCATTGAAAATGGAGTCTAGATGAAGGAGAAAAGCCCTGCTATTTCTTTTCCTAAACAACTAAAAAAATTACAGAATAGGACAAAATGATGACATGGTAGTCCAATCAACAGTCTAGTCAGCAAGGGGAATCTTCTTTAGTTTTCACCCAATGGGGTTGTCACAAGTTTCACGTCCGGATTCGTGAGTATGGTTATGTGAAGCTGAAATTGCCTGATTAGTTACCAGATGGAATTTGATTTGTTTTTTATTTAAATAATATTAAATATATAATTAATTATTATTTTCTATTATATAGTTTTTTAACTAATATTTAAATCATACTATTATATATATAGTATATATATATTAATATATTATATATTATATATATATATATATATATATATTATATAATATATATAGAATATATATATTATATATTATGAAATATTAATTAAACATTATATTAAATCTGCATATTCCGAAGTCTAGACTATATTTAAAATTTGACTATTATAAATTTGCATACATTATAAACCATGTTATATGGTGGCACATTTTAAATATTTTAATATATGGTCAAAGGTTCAAACAATATTTTGGGTAGAAAAATCATATGACGGACAGGCGAAGGGTTAATTGAACCCTCAACCTCCCCTGTCCAACTACCAAAGATTTATCGTTGAACCATCATGATGGGATTTGAAAAGAAGGTCCACAAAATAATATTAAAGCACACACAGATTAGACGATAACGGGGGTGGAGGGAGCCATCCTTGCGGGCCATCCCCCTCCCCATGCAAACACAAGCACGTAACCAAGGGCCAGCGAATAGGATAAGTGATTAGTGCACTAATCACACTTAACATAATTAATTCATTTAGCCTTTAATTAAACCCATTTTAATTCCAGATTAAGTTGGCGGTGGTTTTGGTGGTGCGCCAAGTTCAATGGAATTTCCAGTTTTGGCAGACTTAACTGGAGTCTCTCAATATTTAGTGAGGTTCCCTAGGAAAAAATTGAATGTAGCATATCTTGAGAATTTTTTTACCAAATTGAGCTCAGAAAGAGGTGTTCTTGGCTAATTTGTACATTTTGAACACATTCGTGCGGGTATTAGGAGCCATAGAGCTTTTTAAATGGAAAATTTTCCACATTTAGCTAATACAGAGGTCCAAGCCATGGAAGCTGGACCAACGAGATGTAGCCTAGGAAGTGTGAAATCCTTCATCAAAACTCTGTGTTAATGTGTATCATTGATGTTTTACTACACTATACATGTTTTCTATTCACTATTAATTTTTGAAGCTATTTTTCTCATGAATGTCTTGTTTAACTTGAGGAAATTTCCCTGTTTGTAAGCACCAACAACTAAGGAAACCTTAGCACTAAAAGAAAAACATTATTATAAATTTTAAATTGTTATTAGGAAAAAAAACCTAATCATACAAAAACAGATCATGTTGGTATCAGAGAAAAGGTTGAATTGCTTGATTCCTTGAGATTGTGCAATTAGGGTTTTAATGGTTGCAAAATTGTGATGCTTACAAGGTTAAAGTTGCACAAAGGAGAAGGGAAGGTATTTGTTGCAACTCCTGAGGTAATTCCCAGAAGAAGGAGAGCCACAAGGTCATTATCTCCACTACCAAAAGTTCCAATTCCAGCTACACTTGAAACTCCTTAAGTTTTTTCTTCAATTGTGATTGAAGAGGTACAATGAGCACAAATTTCTGAGCCTAAATCCATAGCCATTATGCCTGGAGAAAGAGAGCTTGAAGGTCCCTCTTCAGAAGAGGAATAATTTAATAAACAATTATATACTTTGACTGAGATGGTTAAAGTCCTCTATGAAGAGAGGAACACTAGAATGGTTGGATAGAGTTCTAAACCCCCACATGCAGAGGGAAGCTCAGACGACAAAAAATATGAGAAGAAATATTCCAAAGGGAATGGTGGGAAGCCACCTCCATGTCCACCATCCTCATCATCTTCATCATCATCTCCATCATCACACACAACATCATCTTCCACTACCACCACTGAAACTGTCCATACTCATTCCAAAACCATAAAAGGAAAAACTCCATTACTAAAATTGGACATAAAATTTGAACTTCGCATGTACAATGGAGAATTGAATACTGATTGGAAAATTGGATTCAACAGTTGGAGGTATCTTGTAGAAATCAGGAAGACGACATAAAGATCTAATTGGCTTCACTAAGGCTAGAACGAGTTGCACTAGTTTGGTGGGAAGCAAAGACTCAAGAGGAAATGAGAATCCATGGTAATATATCCATTACTTGGGTTGAATTTTTTTCTGCAATTAGAATACAATTTTATCCTTTAGCCTATATGCAAAAAGAAATTATGATTTTGTAGAATTTTAGGTAGCTTAAAGTCCAAACAATCCAACATTATACACAGGAGCTCTATGACAAGGGATTTTTTATTAGGAGTGAATTTGAATTCCCAAGATACACTGCTAAAATAAATTGGGGGTTTGCATTCTTGATTGAAACGGACTATTCTTATGTTCAATCCAACTAATTTGGATGAAGTATGTGTGCAAGCCACACATCTTGAATCTAGAGGAAAGAAAACTTATGAAGGGAGTAGTAATAAAAATCCACCTAAGGGTAAGGAGAAAGAGAAAGGAGGAAAGTGGTAAGGAAAGAAAAATGCAAGTGAAGAAAGAAGGGGAGAAAGTTATCTATAAACATTGTTCCAAAGAGGGACATAATGATGATAATTGTTGGAAACTCCATCCAGAAATGAGACCAAATAAGTCCACAATAAAGGGAAGCAAAAAACCACTGCTATCACTCAAGAAGATTTAGGTTCTGAATTAGGTGATGAAAACAAAATCACCATCATGGGAATCAAAGGAAAATAAGATATTGCAAGCACTAGTTCACAAAATTGTAACACTACTACTACTCGAGATGAAAAGCGACAAATTGAGTTATTTCATGTTAGGGTCATGTTAGGGTCATATCAAAACACACCTATATTGACACACTCTTCTATAGTGAGTCACAAACGAATCTAATCTATGAAGACTTAGTCAACCAATTGAATCTTCAAACTGTAACTCACCATGACATGGACAACTAATAAAACATTAAAGTGAAATATAGCACGTCATACAATGCGTAGTTTCTTAATAAGATGAAAGCATTTAAACCATTAAATGTGGCACGATGAAATAATTTTGTTAATACGAGTAATTTACAATGCTTTCTTCGGGGGAATGAAACATGGTAGGCTTTAAAGCTGTCCCAATTCCTATTCATCTTGGAAAGGAAAGAGGTATATGACAATTTAGCAAGAATTTTGATATTGATCAACAACTTATTCTCAAATATCCATATTATTTTACAGTAAATTATGAAAACAGAGTCACGTGGTTTTATTTTTGGATTGGACTCCTTTAGCCATCATCATGTCTTTAACGAAAGTATTCAAGTTCAGAAAAGAAGATCCTCCGAGGAGGACAAACTTCATTGCTGACTCCTTGATAATGAAAACGTTGTCTCTCAACTTCTTCCCTTCTAGAATTCTCATCATTCTCCTCATAACATCCTCCACCTATTCTTTCATGATTGCCTTCTGGTTATCTACTTCCACATCCTCAAAAGGTAGGCCGATTTTTCATATTTCCTTGGTGAATCTAGAGTTGAGGAATTGATCGGCAAAATATGGCAATCCCACTACGGAAACTCCCAAGCCCATTGCCTCCAACATAGATTTCCATCTACTGTGTGTGAGAAACAATCCCACTGAGACATGGGCAAATACTTTCCACTATGGCACCCACCTCAAAAAGAGGGCCTACTCCTTTGTTCGTTCTTCAAAGGTATCAGGTAAAATCGCAACCTGGCCTTCTGTGATATCTAACTGAAGAACCGACAAGAAATTTTATCCGCTGCCTTTAATCCCTAGTGCCAACTTCTCTAGCTGTTGTTGAGATTTCACAGAGATGCTTCCAAAGGAAACATATATAACTGATCCCGGTTGATGCATATCAAGCCATGTTAGGCAGATCTCCTCCTCCTCCCACAGGCTGTCGTACGAGTCCCTTCCTTCTAAAAAAATTGGAAGAAAAGGAGGTCCTACAGCCAGAGCAGGACAAGCATTCAAAGAGAGTGTTTTTACTACATTCCTCCTTTCGAGCTCCTCGAAAGTGTTCACTAATACATAGTTCCCATTGCTTTGCTTCTGCAACTCAAAAAGAATAACATAGAAGGTAATGTTCATCGGATCCTCAGCGATACATCGGCACATCGGATCGGTTGGCTTCAATGGTGGGATGTTGTCAGGAAGACAAGTGATGAGGTTTTCTTTATTTTTGCCTTTTGCCACTAAAGGAGTTACAAACAAATTACAGTCATTTTAATGAATTTAATTAAACAAAAGCACTCACGATATATAAGAAGACTGTAAAAGGAAACAAGATATGGACTAGTCTTTTATCTGTCATCCTTAATTTCTTATTAGACCGAGAGGCTCATCACTATATATATTTATATAAAATCCATCCAAAACTCTAAATTGGGAGTACACAATATGTGATCAACCCGAGACATGATAAAAATGTCAGTGTTTTTTGAATTACGATGCAATATAATCGAATTTTCTTCGTTGTTGTAGGGTGATTAAAGCCAACTGAATTATGTGTTACAACTTAGAAGAAGCAACAAGTACATGGAGATATGGTAGATTGCAAATTTTTAGACCAAGGAAGGAAGGTTGACTTATTGGAAGTAAAGATTACTTAACAATAGTTGACCTTAAGATGGCTAAAATAGTAAAAGTCAATTTTCCTTATTGAAACTCAATCGTTTTTTAGGAATGACCTAAAAATCAGGGTGATAAAGGCACATTTTATATAACTAATTTGAAAATAAATATTGATTTGCAACCTCAAGAAAACCAACCTAGTATAATGTTCTTAAAATTTCTATAAATCATAGGAAAGAACGTGTTTATATGTCACCTTTCTTTTCAATCATTAGGGCTTTGTTGACAATACCATAATACTATTTGCTTAACAGAGAAAAGCAACAACTTTTTTTTTACCTAGCATACACTACGTAGATTATGCCATATTACATATGAAAACACCAAATATTTGTGGTACATTCTACCGCCCACTTTTTTCTTTTTGTATTTTTTTTTCTTTTTAATTTTACTATAATCTAGTGTAGAGAGGAAAATATATTTTGGGATAGGAAAAAATATTTATTTATCTTTTAGATTTGTAAAATAATTTCTTCATTTTGATACAATATATTTGTCAATTTAACTAGCAATAAAAAAAAATCATTTTTAAGATTAAATTTCACATCACTTGTTATTCAAATAAAATCCAAAAGAGTTAATATTTCCTTAATTTTTTATTTACATTGAATGTATTTTAAATAATAAAACCTCTCTCTCTCTCTCTATATATATATATATATTGAAAAAAACATATCCCATTTAATTTTTCAAGCCTTTTTTTTTAAATATGTGGTCACATATGTTATGTGGTATTACGTTTTGTATCTAAATAGAAAATGTAACTATACATTGAAAATATTATTTTTCACTAAAAGTATTAACATTAACTTAGACCATAAATAAGTATTTTCTTTGATTGAGCCATTCCCTAGACTAGAACAAGTCACAATATCAAAAATTATCTAGATGTTATTGTAAATCATAACAATTACCATAAACTAAATACTACCATAAAAAAATACCATCTCACTCTTCATAAGAATTCCTTACTATAATGAAAGGAGTAGCAAGGTTCCAATAATATATACCAAAATGTTAAAGAACTTAACCGTTTACAATCTTATACATATCCAATTTTAGTAGAAACTCTTCTTTTTCTTTCCAACAAAGTTGAATCAATCGCCTAAAAACCACACCTAAGTTATCCCTAAACCACAATCCAACCAAAACTTTACAACATATATGTTAAAACTAAAATTCATATAGAAGAACCACTAAATCCACATGTGTTGTATCTTAAAAGACATGGTTTAGGTCTAAAATTAACAATAGCATGTATTAATAAACATGTCTTATCAAGAGGATTTAAAAGGGACAACTCCCTAAAATACACTCATTATTTAGAACTTGCTATTGCAATAGGCCTAAAAAATCCATGACAAGATACAAGACAATACCAATTGCTGAGGAATTTCTAATAAACTCATTAACCACTCCAGATACATGGGGGCAACCAAAATTTCTAAGTGGATTAGTGGTAGAGTTACATCAAAATAAGATGGAATATTTTACCTCTAATGTTTCACACCATTAGAAGTAATGCCTTAAAGTATACAAATGATGAAAAATATAGCTTCTAATCAAAGTTTATGCATAGATGAAAACTTTCTACATGATCGAGGAAATGGAAGAAGTGAAGATAATCCGTGGTAAGTTTAAAGCACCATTCTTATGGTGATATGTGATTTTATCTACCTATATGGCATGAGTTTTAGCTTTCATATCATGAGGACTTGCTACAAATGGTACATTTTTACCCTATTGCAAGTTATTGATATTACACTAAATTGTATTTTCCGAATTTAGTCTTCTATGATTTATATTATCAATGTTGGGACATCTTTCGGTACTAATCACATCTAGAGATTTTTGTCTACATCAAACGACCTAATAAGATGTAGAGTTAGGTCATTTTAGTAGATTAAATAGTGATAGAAATGAAGAGGGTTAATTGTTTGACCAAGTTTAAGAGATAGTTTTGACTAAATATTAATAAAGAAGCTAAAAATTATTAATATTTAGTCAAAATTAATTGTTAAATTCTAGCGGTCAAAAATTTAATTCCCTTTATCGCTATCACTATTTAATTTGTTTCCTTGATCCAACTCTATATCTTACCCTGATGATGAACCACAGTAGATGATTTGAAATACATTGACAGAAAGTTCTTGATGTGATTAGTACCGAAAGATGTCCCAATATTACTAAATAATAGTTTCAACCGTTTGTCATATTTTTTTTGAAAAATAAAGAAATATAGATATAATATACACATACTATGCGTAATTTTATGAAATAATTGCCTTAAGATGGCAATATACTATACACATATAGTGTAAAATTTGGAGAAAAAGGGTGCGGTCTGATGATTATAAAGAGGTTGTTTTCCTGTTTCTCCAAAAACATCGTGGAACTATGCGAAAAATAAATAGACAAGTCTTTATTTTTTGGTTTTTCCTTTTAACCCACATGGACACTATCAGTAAGTAGAAGACTCTTGTTAGAAAGGCCTAGAAAAATAGCTTTGGTTAGTTCTTAAAAGCTATCTTCGAAAAATTACTCTCTCCATTGTAATACTATTGGATTTGGTTCATGTATCCTCCATCAACAACTTCCTCTCTCTTAGATCCAATGCCTCGTTTCAATCAGGTACGGGCGATGATATAAAATCTGAAGCAACCTTTAGGGTGTAAACCACGTGAATGATATGTAGACGTCCACTAATAATAGAATATTCTAGAGAATGATTAGGAGACTTGAAGGAGAATGAAGGCTCATGTGATATGTTGATTGGTGGAATATGGCGGAATGTTGAGTTATGGAATATTGTGATAGGTTAATGTCGTTGAATGCATGGGGGCTTAACTGAATAAACCTCTAATATATCATGTGCATTTGTGACATACTAAACAATACCTTTAATTTGAATACATATTGGGAAATACCTCTAAAAAAACTTTATTTAACCTCCTACCAATACAAACCCAATACACCTCAATTTAAAAAGCCCCTAATTTTACTACATATTGTGGGTATCCATTTAATAATTTGTATTCCCCTTGATTTTTATATCCCTTTATTTTAATTAACAATGGTAAGTAGATTCTAGGCCTAGAAGGAATAACATAAACATTAGGTAGTTAAAAACTTGAAAGTTTCAATAAAAAAGTGGAAGATAAAAGTTGGTTGATTTACAAATACATACTCTCAAAAATTTGAATGGAAAATACATAGATTTTAGCTCTCAATTTCATCTATCTTCTATCGAATATTGAAGAATATGTGAAGAAGATACACTAAAAAAGTGCAAAACAAAACCTCACTAACCAACACAATGGTGCACCTTTCATCTCGCTTAGATAATAGGAAGAGGAGAGAAAGTACAATGAATTTGGACATATGCAAAATCCTATCTGGTTGGAATCTGTCAAATTGTAGCCCTTACATGATCACCTAGTGCACCATAGTTTCATGGTAAGAGTGCCAAGTAAGTGTGTCTCCATCAAAAGATGAACTGAAGCATGCAAGCATGCATCCCTTCCTGGATATTTGTGTCCTCTATGTACACTAGTGCAAAATGAGAGAATAGTGACTACGCGACTAAAAATGTTAGTCACCACAATTATTTCAAGTGAATTACTACTAAATTTGAGCAATTTTAAGTGATGCAACTAAAGACGAATAATTTACTCTAGGGATAAAATATACGACTGCATAATAAGTGACCCAACTAAAAGTGACTAAATTAAATGACTAATTTAGTCCAAGACTAAAATATATGACTAGATAATAAGTAACAAGATAAAAAATTATTAACATAAATGACTACTATAATCCAAGGATGAAAATATGACCAAATAACAAGTACAATAATTATATGTATTAATCATTATTTCTAGTAATTTTTAATTGTCACTACGAAAATGGAAAATCACAATTTTGATACAAAAGCACTACATTTCCTATCCTTTCCTCCAATGAAATGATCAGGTGCTCAGTATTAGGTCAAAAATAAAACTTCTCATATTGGATCAACAACTATATGAATGTGTCTGTCTCGTCAAGACGATCGCAACCCAATTCGTTTCACTGAAAACAGAGTCTGGATGAAGGAGAAAAGACATGTTGTTCCTTTTCCTAAACATCTAAAAAATTTGAACAATAGGATAGAATGATGACATGGTAGTCCAATCAACAATCCAATGATTTGCCAATTTGGTTATGTGAAGGTGAAATTGCCTAATTGGCTCCAAGATGGAATTTGAATTCGTTTTTATTTAAATATTATATATTATTGTTTATTTATATTATAGTTTTTTTAACTATATATATATATATATATTATATAGTACTATATATTATATATATGATATATTTATATATATATTTATAATAATATATATATTAAATATTAAACATTATATTAAATCCACATATTCCAAAGTCCAAACTATATTTAAAATTTGTATCCTATAAATCTGCATACATTATAAATCATGTTATATGGTGGCACATTTTAGATATTTTAAAATATGGTCAAAGGTCCGAACAATATTTCAGGTGGAAAAATCATATGAAGGACGAGTGGAGGGGGAATCAAACCCACGACCTCCCCCCCAAACTATGAAAGCTTTGCCATTTAACCATCACGGCAGCATTTGAAAACAAGGCCCAGAAAATAATATTTAAAATGCACACAGATTTTCCAATGGCAGAAGTGGAGGGAACAAGCCCTATGGGCTAGCCCCCTCCCCATGTGACTACAAGCATGTAACAAAGGGCCAACGGATAGGATAAGTGCTTAGGACGCTAATCACGCTTAACTTAATTAATTCCATTTAGCCTTTAATTAAACCCGCTTAAATTCTGGATTAAGTTAGTGGTGGTTTTGGCAGTGTGCCAAGTTTAGTGGAACTGCCAATTTTGGTGGACTTAACTGGAGTCTCTCCAGATTTAGTAGGGTTTCCTAGGGAAAAATGAATGCAGCATATCTTAAGCAATTTTCGACCAAATTGAGCTCAGAAAGAGGTGTTCTTGGCTAATTTGGACATTCTAAACACATTGGTGGAGGTATCATGAGACATAGAGATTTTTAAACAAATTTTTTTCCACAATGAGCTAATACAGAGGCCCAAGCCATGGAAGGTGGACCAAGGAGATGTAACCCAGGAGGGGTGAACTCCTTCATCAAAACTTTGTGTTAATGTGTATCTTTGATGGCTTGCTACACTGTACAAGTTTGTTGTTCAATATTAATTTCTGAATCTATTTTGCACATGAATGTCTTATTTAACTTAAGGAAATTTACCTATTTGTAAGCATTAACAACTAAGGAAACCTCAGCACAAAAAGCAAGAAGCAACACATGTTTATAAATCTTTAATTGTTATTAGCACAACAAATCTAATCATACAAAAAGAGATCATGAAAGCATGGCTATGTTTACATGTCAAATGTATGAGAAGAAATTTTACAACATGGAAGCTAAGAGGTTATCCAAAATTTCTTCTAACTCTAACCAAACCCCCCACCTCCATTTCAAGTGAGGTCGGCATAAGGATGGCTAGTTTTGGCTCGACCATTGGAATATAAAGGAACTAAAATCTTCTAATGAGTGTACCACTTGACCTTCGATAAATTTTTGGAAGAGACATTAGTTTCATACTTTTAATCCTCAACATCTTTGAAAACTCATCCTTATTTCACATAGTAATATGACATTCTTTCAAAAAGAAAAAATCTAGTAAGCATATTTGAAAATACTAGTACTGCTTTTTCTAAGAACCTTAATTCCAAGTCTGGTATAGGTGAACAATCGTTGTTTGTCCTGGAACATCAAGTGTTATAATGATGCCACTATATCCACTTGGAAGGAGATACTTAATGTGATCTAAGGTTTGTATAAAAACACCATTTCCAAACACCGCTCTTAATGTGAAGAGTCTCATGTAGAGTGCATCTATGTTTATGTTTCTTAATTCGACGATGAAAATCTAATTTCTCAACAAGGATTTATTTTCCATATCATTGGATTAGATAAGGCATTTCACAAATGGATTGTGGAGGTCCCAAAGTATTATCTTATCTCTAACTCTTGAAAGAAACATTACATCACTTTACCAATTGTAGCCTCATCATCAATTCCACTCTTTCTAATAATTATTACGACCTTCAAAATAGTTTTCTCATGTTGGAGATCTCACTTCCATGAAATATCCTCTTAGCACAATCAAATTCATTCGTGAGGTCTTTCCTATCCCAATCAGTTGCACATTTCTAAAGAACATCCTTTACCCAGATAGTTCCAGTGTGCTCTTACAAGGCATACATATGAAAATCATTTTGGATGCCCCTACACAACTCTTACTATTGATACCTATTCTTATTTATCCTTCACCAATTTCATAATATGTCTATGTCTAGTGGGAAAAAGTATCATAAACAACCGATGAGCAAATATTCACTTCAAAGTTAATTCTACTCCAAATAACACACATGTAAAGGCTACACGATCTATTCTTGGTGCTACAAACTTTACAGCTGCAAACATCCATAGGAAGTTGACTCTGACATGCTATATTTCTACATCATTTGTGGCTAAAGATGTCAATGAGGATTGCTTGAGTGACACTGATATTTGTTTACAAAAAGCCTTGAATACTTCTAACTAATTATGTGTGCCCTGCAGTGAGGTATAATATCCCTACTTCCTTACACAAACTTTTGCAAAAGGATAAATTCTTTCGTACATTGAAGACTTGATATGCCTTCAATGATTGTTGTCTTATTTGAAATGTTAATCTAACTATTTCCTTCTGTGTTTTCACACTTAAAGGATTGAAAATAAACAATCATTGCTATTTGTCACTGATTTTCTCCATTATTGATGAATAGAACTACCTTGTTAACTCCATGGGATCAACTTACTATCAAAAGACATGAATTAGGACCCGTATTTCCTTCATTTTCATATTCTACAATTTTTGTGCAAATCTAAATATAAACTAGAGGATAACACGCCTCACCCATGGGATTCAGAATTGGAACCTGATGGCACGAAACTAGAAAAATGCCTAGTAAAATTTGAGATGACTAGTTGTGCTAACTCTTTGAGCTTGAAAATGCAAGAGGCATATTCAACCATGGACAATAGGTCTAGAAAAGGTTGTGTCATCTATTCAAAAGTTATAACAATTATATATCTTATCTTCTCCAATGACTACACCATATGACTACAACTTGGTATTATTTACATATTCAAATCTACCCATGGATTTCCCCTAGCCTCATTTACATATATCACATTACCACAGAGACTGCCATGGACACTACCAGTACATTAGCACAAACCATTGCTTACAGTATAAAATTATTTTCAAATCTTGGAAAGATTCATTTTGCTGCATTATCATGGGTAGCATGCCCTCTAGATCTTGAACCTAGGTCATCATCAATTATCCAGCTTGCTACAAAATCACATCCCCACCATGGACATTACTTGGGGCTTACGGGAGAATAGTTTTTGTAATTCCTAATTTTTTTTATAATATGCCTCATTGGCAAAGTTAGTGACACTAGCATATGATTTGAAACATTGAAGTGTGTCAGAAGCTCTCACTACTAATAATTTTTGGTTTTCTAAGTTGTTTGAGTCTTGAAATGACTACATACTTAACCTTTGTCTTGATTAATCAAGATTGAGGGGAACTAAGCCATTAAAATCACCACTAGAGCTGGGCCACGCTAGCCCTTAGCATGACTAGATTTTTTCCTACAGAATTTCGAATTGGTGACCTTAACGCCATTGATTGCCTTCACAATACACCTTGTCATTGTCTATTCTATGCCCAGGGGCATAAATTACCACTAATTATTTTAAATAATTGACTTTTATTTACCTGATTTATAAATTAGTCAATTTTAATTAAAAAGTATTAGTTGAATAGCACAATCTCCCCTCCCTACTTTAATCAATGGTGTATAAAAAGTCTTAATTTAAATTAAAAGCAATGGTTACTTCTCTACCTCAACCCACCCTCCAACCCCTCAAACTCAATTTATGTGGAGAAAAAAAAAGACCAAAGCAACATTTAAGAGTGAACCCAAAAAAAACCAAAACCAACCCAAAACAAACAAAATGAAAATTAAAGTGGTTAAAAAAGTTAACCAAATTTAAGCTAGAACTTAACATAGATTTAAACCTGCTGGAGGGGTTTATAAAAACCCTCTTCTTATATGTTCAACCCCTCATAATGCACCTCATGAGAGTTGGGAATTCTTGAATGGAACTGATCCACGCTCTAACCCCTGCAGCCCATTTTATGTGGAGAAAAAAAAAAAGACCAAAGCAACTTTTAAGAGTGAAACCAAAAAAACCCCCCCAAAACAAACAAAATGAAAATTAAAGTGGTTAAAAAAGTTAACCAAATTTAAGGGAGAAGTTAACATAGATTTAGACCTGTAGGAGGGGTTTATAAAAAATCTCTTCTTATATGTTCAACCCCTCATAATGCACCTCATGAGCATTGGGAATTCTTGAATGCAACTGATATGGGTTAACATTCTTGCATGTCTCATCCCCTCGCTCGAAAACTAACTAACGTGGCTTAAATCCAGATAGCTTGAGGACTAGAATGTGCAGGACAAGATATTTGAATAAAATATCCAATGCACCATAAGCATCACATGTCATCTTTATTACCCAATAATGGAAACCTAAATTTGCACGCAAGCCTACAAATTCACTTTTCCTTGCCTTCATTCTCAAGCAATGTTTTCTGGGAAGAAATCCTATAGATATTTTCATACCCATTAGCCATGGGCAAAAAACAGGAGCACACTAGGTCAAATACCCTAGCCATCCAGCTCATGAATTTCATAAATGTGAGGCCTGGGAAGTTCATGGGCTGAAACCCACAATAAACTCAGGGCGCACCTTCTAAGACTTGATGGAAACCATGCTGAAGGAGATCGACATTGGCATATTCACGGAATTCGTTAACCACACCGAAAAGGCAAGAGGGATCCGTGACTATCACCTCAAGGTTAGGGGCTCAAAATCCGGGGACGTACACACGGTTGGTCTTCACTGAATGAAGGATTTGGCATCATGAAATTTTATAATTGCAGGGTTATGCACAGAACAAGCATTTTGAGGAAGCGTCCGAACTATTTCGTCAAATGAAAATGATGGGACTAGACCCAAATGCAATCACATGGAATGTGATGATTGTGAGCAATACACAGAATGGGTATGGTCATGAAGTCTTGAAAGTTTTCAATCAAATGAAACTGGTAGGCGCTAAGGCCAATTCCATAACTGTAGCAAGTTTAATCACTTCATGCACATCTCTGAAATCTCTATAGCTCGGTGAGGTAATCCACGGTTACATTATTAGAAGTGGGTTTGAATCACATATTCTTGTTGGGAATTCTTTGATTGCCATGTATTCTAAATGGAGTGTAGTAGATGCACATAACATGTTTGTGGTATTGTCTCGGAAAGATGTAATCTCGTGGAATGCCATGATTGTAGGTTATATACATAATGAGTATGGTGATGAGGCTTTGCAAATATTTCATCAATTACATTTGGCTTATGCGAAGCCCAACTTGGCCACATGGAATGCCATGATTTCCGAGTTTACTCAGAATAGACAGCTTCACCGGGTGCTAGAGCTCTTCAGTGAAATGCAAGTGGCAGGTATGAAACCCAATTCAGTCACCATTGCTAGTATTCTCCCGACTTGTGTCCACATGGTGGACTCACCACATAACAAGCAGGTCTACAGTGACATAGTCAACAATAGGTTTAAGTCCAATGCCTTGTATATATGTAGGCCAAATTGGGAAATATAGAGGAAGCGTAACATGCTTGTGATATTTCTAAAGGAGAAAGAGATGTTGAATCAAGGATTGTAATGATAGCTGGGTATACTCAGAATGCTCACAACAAAGAGGCTTTGGAGCTCTTTCAAAAAATGTAATCCGCTAGGTTTATGGCCAATTATATCACTATTGCAAGTGTTCGCCCTGCATGTGCCTGTCTAGGATCTCTACAACTTGGTAAGGATATAAATGGCTACGAAGGTAGAAGGGGAGTGATTTTGTTTCTCTTCCTTTGAAGTATCTGTTGCATGTCTGTGTTATTTAATTGTTCTCTGAATTTGGAGGTAATATCTTTTGTAGAGTTTTGAAATGGATGATAAGGGAGAGGGCCCTACGATCAATATAGATCTCGGTACTACGTAGTCCTGCGTTGGGGTGTGGCACCATGACAGAGTGGAGAACATCGCAAGTGACCAAGGGAACAAGACCACTCCTTCCTATGTGGGTTTCACTTATACTGAGCGACTCATTGAAGATGTCGCAAAGAATCAGGTCGCCATAAATCCCACCAATACCATTTTTTATGCCAAGAGATTGGTTTTAAGGCATTTCAATGACACTACTATTTGGAATGACATAAATTTGTGGCCTTTCAAGTTAATTCTAGGGCCTGGTGACAAGCCTATTATTGTTGTTAATTACAAAGGTGAGGAGTATAAATTCATTGCAAAGGAGATCTCATCCATGTTGTTGATGAAGATGAGGGAGATCATAGTCGCTTACCTTGGTGTCACAATAAAGAATTTCGTTGACACTATTCCTACATATTTCAATGACTCTCAGAGGCAGGCTACCAAGGATGCTGGAGTGATTGTCTGGCTGAATGTGATGAGAATAATCAATGAGCGTACTACTTCTTCTCTTGCCTATGGTTTGGACAAGAAAGCTGACAGTGTGGGTGAGAAAAATGTATTGATATTCGATTTGGGTGGTGGAACATTTGATGTTTCACTTTTGAATATTGAGGAGGGTATTTTTGAAGTGAAGTCTACTGCTGGTGACACCCATCTGGGTGGTGAAGATTTTGATAATAGGATGGTTAACCACTTTGTACAAGAATTTAAAAGGAAGTTCAAGAAGGATATTAGTGGTAGTGCTAGGGCTTTGAGAAGATTGGTGAGTGCTTCCGAAAGGGCCAAGAGGACTCTTTCATCCACTAATCAGATAATCATAGAGATTGATTCTTTGTATGAAGGTATCAAATTTTATTCAACAATTACTAGATCTAGGTTCAAAGAATTGAATATGGATCTATTTAGGAATTGTATGGAGCCTGTTGAAAAGTGTTTGAGAGATGCTAAGATAGATAAAATCTCTCTCCATGATGTTGTTTTGGTTGGTGGATCTACTAGAATTCCCAAAGTGCAATAGTTGTTGCCTATGGTGATGTAGTGCAGGTTGCTATTCTAAGTGGAGAAGGAAATGAGAAGGTTAATGACCTATTACTTCTTGATTTTACTCCTATCTCCCTTGGTCTAGAGACAACATATGGTTTTATGACTGTTTTTTATTCCTAGAAATACAACCATTCCTACAAATAAAGAGCAGGCCTTCTCTACATACTCGAACAACCAACCTGATGTTCTCATTCAAGTGCATGAAGGTGAGAGAACACGAACAAGATAAAACAATTTGTTGGGTAAGTTTGAATTATCTAGTATCCCACCTGCTCCCATAGGTGTTCCTCAAATCACAGTGTGCTTTGACAATGATGCCAATGGTATTTTGAATGTTTTAGCTAAGGACAAGACAACTAGACAAAAGAACAAGATTACAATCACCAATGACAGGGGTAGCTTGAGGAAGGAAGATATTGAGAAGATGGTTCAAGAATATGAGAAGTACAAGTCTGAGGATGAAAAGCACAAGAGGAAGGTTGAGTCTAAAAACTTGTTGGAGAACTATGCTGATAACGTGAGGAACACGATCAAGGATGAGAAAATTTTTGCCAACGTGTATCCATTTGACAAGAAGAAGATTGTGATGCAATCAAGCAGGAAATCCAATGGTTGGATAACAACTAGCTAGCTCACGCTAATGAATTTGATGGTAAAATAAAGGAACTTAAGAGCATCTGCAACCTGATAATTGCAAAGATGTATCAAGGTGCAGGTGGTGACATGCCTGGAGGTTGCTTTGGTGGTGTTCCTCCTGAGGGTGGACTATCCAGTGGTAGAGGTGTTGGCCCTAAGATTGAAGAAGTGGACTAATCTATCTCTCAAAACGCATATGATATTACTGTATTTTATGTCGTAAGAATTGCCTAATGACATATCAAATATTGAGAAATAACTCTAGGCTAATATTGTGACATTCCTACCTCTTTTCCAAATATTTGGTTTTGTGGCAGGCAATTTTAGTCCCTTATTTCACTACTTTCTCATCCCCATTGCACCATTCCACCATTTTGTTGTTATAAAATTTATTGTTCTCTCTTAAAATCTTACACCTTGGACATAAGACTCAATATGGAGGAATAGACAACGGAAATTTTTTATTCTAACTAATGTTTTAAAACTTGGGCTCTTACATGGAATTGGTGGAGGGTTCACTTGGACTTGGACTCAAACCAATCTGATATCAATTATTTAGTTACTAAAATAATAATTTTTAGTGAAAATTTTATATTTTGAGGATTCCAAGCCATGATTCCAAAAAGTTATTGAAATTGTGAAACAAGACATTATGAATAGCTAAGAAAGAACATTTAAATGACAATCATAATTGACAAAAATGTTCTACCATTTATTATATTGGGATGATATCACCATTTACCTTGTTTAACCTTTGCCTCTACCTCAATCCTCTATGGATGTCAGTTAACATCACCCTATTTTAATGAAATTTTCTAAACCAACATAGCTGAAGTAAAAATCTTGGACGTGACCACCTCAATAAACCATTAAGTGTTCCCTCTAGATCATCACCAATATGTATAAAAGAGAATGTTGTAAAGTAGGACAAACCTTCATAATTCCTAGCCTTTGATATTCATCCTTTAACTAAGCTAAAATATATTCAACACCCAAATTCCACTAAACAATTTATATTAATTCCTTAATTAACAGTTCCACCTGTAGTCACCCAAAGACATGCCAACATGCAAGGTAACGTGATCACCACTCATCAACTTCAAGGATCACATTATGTATTTGTTGTAGGGAAAATAATACTAAATTTCTTTTCAACAACACCATCTACAATTTCATCCTTAAATTCTAGTATAGAAAAGTAAACTAAGACGTAGGGTTCTCTCACCCACTTAACTCGACCTTTTAGTCGAATTAATTATCAAAATGCTTTACTTGTCCAAGTTTCTCTTGGCATAGGCCAAAAATTTATGCTTACAAATACAACTTGTATGGCCCAATTTGGTAAGGGACTATATGAGTCTCAATAAAACTTTGCACATCGTCCACCATGACCTTGTGGAAGGCCTCAGATACTGAGTTTTAAGAGCTACTTAATGCTCTCCAAACCAGTTTGGAAAATCTGAAAAGGATGTTGATGGGAGATGAGAGGGTATTTTCAAATAGTTTTGACTCATTTCGACCATCAAATGCCATACTTGGAAATAATTTACAACCCTATATGTTATTCGTAGATTGTTACATGAAATTTGACGTGGCAGCAAATCCAGTAGATTCGGTTCATTGCTAAATCATTAGGACATCCATAATTAATTCTCAGTAGCCACCCTCTGTGCGAGTGTTGTCAAAACACGAAAGTTCATTTAAACAGATGCCTTCTAATAGAATTGAATTGAGTTTGAGTCCTAGTCCTTAAATCTTAGTGATGGGTCTTCTAGTAGCAACAACCACATTTTCAATTTAGACATTTGGAGCAAGTCCTCAGTGGTCTATATTAGAGTCTCAAGGGAAAGATCAAAGACAATTTTTATTGTAAAAGATTCATTCAAACACAACTACAATTGCTTCTTCCCTTTTCATTCAATTAGTTGTGCTCATAAGTAAGAGCAAAGTAATTCCGCATCTGGGAAATATTCCTAGTTGCAGGTAAATCGTTGTGCTACATTTTCGCCTATCCAACAACAGAATGATTCTTGCAGTGATGATCCTACTGAGAACCAAACCTCTTAACCATCTTATGCTCCTCACCATCAATATATTTCTTCTAGAAGGATGTCACCAATGACAACCATGCAAATTAATTTTGATAGACATGCAGTGAAAAGGCTAAAGATTGGAGATGATGGAAGTTATGGTATTGATCCAAATATATGTTGGGTGTGGAGCTTGATTATCTTCTCTATTCAGAGGTATCGCTGCATTGTACCTGAGTTCATAATGTGGTGGAAATTCTGGTCATAAATGTTTGCTGCCAAGGGGATCTAAGGCACTGACAACAATTATTTGGAGCCACCTCCTAGCGAGGGATTGGGGACAATGCCCCCGAAGCTAAAGATAGATGTAAAATTTCCTTGTAAAATGTTGTACTTTCGTAGTCAATATGGGCCATTCATTAGGTGGAAATATCAAGGTAGAAGTTATGTTTAATTTAGGGTCTTTTCCCTAGAAGGAAACCTCTCACTATATATGAGGGAATTGTCTTGTCGATACGAAGATTTGTATTTTGAGAAAGGAAGAGAAAGGATATTGAGAGCGGACCTGCTATAGGTTGTATCTCTTCATTTTGGTGGATAATATAAAAGGAAGGAATTTCTATTTCTTTGTGGACGTAGCCATATTGGGTGAATCACATATATCCGTCTCTCTCTTATTTTATGCGTTTTTCTGTGTTTATATTTCTACAATATTTTATGTGTCCCATTGCTCTGTAAAATATAATTTTCTAACAACTGGTATTAGAGCCGAAGGTCTATTTAGCTGATAAACTCTCTGGGGAGAAGAGTACCTGGTTTGAGTGGGAGCAATGGTAGAAGATGGTAGGTTTAGGTTCGAAAAAATTAATGGTGGAAACTACCAGCTATGGAAGATGTATATGGAATAATATCTGTATCAGAAATATCTGTACCTACCATTGAGTGTAAAGACAAAGAAGCTGATGAGTATGACAGATACATAATGGGATATTTTTAATGAAAGGGCACTTGGAACACTAGAACTGTGCCTAGCGGCATCAATAGCCTTTAATATTTCAAAGGAAATGACAACAAAGGGTTTAATGTTGGCATTGGCCAAACTATATGAAAAACCCTCAGTCTCAAATAAGGTATTTCTTATGAAGCATTTATTTAATGAAGATGTTAAAATGTGGATCTGTTGTTGATCATTTAAATGAATTTAATACAGTTACGAGTCAGTTAAGTTCTGTAGGGGTAAATTTTGATGATAAAGTTAGCGCTTTGTTATTTCTATGTTCATTGCTAGAACGTTGGATTGGTTTAGTTATGGCCATTAGTAACTCTATCTTTGGATCTAGTACTTTAAAGTTTTATGATGTTGTTGGTACAATCCTTAGCGAGGAAATGTGATAGAAAATATTCGGTGAGACATCGGGTAATGCTTTGACTACAGAGACCAGGGGAAGAAAAATGGAAAGAGGAAAGAGCCCACAATATGGCAGTAGGTTAAGGAAATTTAGATCCAAGTCTGAATCGGGGATATTGCGTTGGAAATGTGGGAAGAAAGGACACCTGAAGAAAGACTGCAAGTCTCAGAAGGGAAAAGAAGGAGATGCGTAGCAAGAAAAAAATCACGAAGCGAGTGTGACAGGTGATGTGTTGCAAGATGCTTTGATTCTTTCATTAGAAGATATTATTGATGTTTGGGTGGTAGATTCAGGGGCCTCCTTCCATGCCACACCTAATAGGAAACATTCTCGTAATTATGTTTAAGGAGATTTTGGACAAGTTCGATTGGGTGATGATAAACCCTATAAAATCATTGGAATGGGTACAGTTTTCATAAAATGGAAGAATAGAAATCAATGGTTGCTGAAGGAGGTAAAGCATGTTCCATATCTGAAGAAAAATCTAATTTCAACAAGGTAGTTGGGAGGTGAAGGCTGTGTAACTAATTTTACAGATAAAACCTGGAAGGTCACTAGAGGAGCCCTAGTAATAGGAAAAGGAGAAAGGGTTGGTACATTGTATTTATGCAATGGTATTTCTAATTCTGTTAATGATTTAACCTTTACAAGAGCAGACACGACATTGTGGCATCATAGGCTCCGGAACATGAGTGAGAAGGGGATGTAGATTCTTCACTCAAGAAATTTGTTGTCGGGTTTGAAGCATGTTGATTTGGAATTCTATGAGAATTGTGTTTATGGAAAATAAAAGAGAGTCAGATTCCTCAGAGTTGAGAAAGAAAAGAAGAATGGAAAATTGGAGGTTGTTCATACAAATGTATGGGGACCTTCTTAGGTATCATCTCTTGGTGGCTATCATTATTATGTTACTTTTATTGATGATGCAACTAGAAAAACCTAGATTTATTGTATTCGAAATAAATCTGATGTATTTGATACTTTCAAGAAATGCAAAGCTTTGGTTGAAAATGAGACAGGAAAAAGGAAGAAGTATCTCAGATTAGACAATGGAGGTGAATATTACAACAAAGAGTTTGATAGGTACTATTCAGAGGATGGAATTCACAGAGAGAAGATAGTTCCAGGAACTCCACAAGAAAATGGTTTGTTAGAAAGAATGAACATGATGATCATGGAGTGTGAAAGGTGCATGAGATTACAAGTAGGATTTCCTTTACAATTTTGGGTAGATGTTGTATATATTTTTGTTTATCTAATAAATAGAGGGCCTTCAAGTTCCTCGTATGGTGGTATTCCAAAGGAGGCATGGATAGGTAAAAGGGTAAAGTACTCATTTTTAAAGGCTTTTGGTTGTGTAGCCTTTGTCCACATTAATAAAGAAAATAGAACAAATCTTGAGGCAAAATCAAAGATATGTACCTTTATTAGATATGGTGTTAGTGGTTTTGGGTATGGCTTTTATGATTATGAAAAATGAAAAATAATTAGGAGCGAAGATGTCATATTAAATGAAAATCTTTTGTATAAGGATTAGATGTAGGAAAAGAAACAGGAAAAACAAAGCACAGAATACACAATGCTTGATGAGATCACAAAAAAGGGGAAGGTGCCTAAAAATCATAATGATCAATAGCCAGAACAACAATAGCAAGCACAACAACACAAATCACCTCAAACACTTGAAACTAGTTTTAGAAGATCTACCAGGATAAGTAGACCCCCTGAACCATACTCTCCTTCATTATATTATTTATTGTTGACTGATTCTTGTCGACTAGAGTGTTATGAAGAAGCAGTGCAGGTAGAAACTAGAAATAAGTGGGAGCAATCCATGAAAGAAGAGATGGACTCCTTAGAACATAACCAAACTTGGGACTTAGTTAGGATGCCAGCAGGTAAATCAACATTGCAAAATAAATGGGTTTACAGGTTGAGGAAAGAAGATGGAGGTAGAAAAAGGTATAAATCTAGACTTGTGGTGAAGGGGTTTACACGGAAAGAGGGTATAGACTTTGATGAAATATTTCCTCTTGTTGTTAAAATGACTTCAATTAGAACTATTTTAAGTCTAGTAGTAGCTGAAGATTTTCATCTTGAGTAGTTAGACGTAAAGACAACCTTTCTCCATGGGGATTTGGAGGAAGAGATATATATGCAACAACCACAAGGATATGAGGTAAAAGGAAAGGAGAAACTAATGTGCAGGTTGAAGAAGAGCTTTTATGGCCTAAAACAAGCTCGAAGGCAGTTGTATCTAAAATTTGATAGGTTTATGTCTGAACAAGGTTATACTATATGTCACTCTGATCGTTGTGTTTATCTCAAAAGGAAAAAATTATGGCACCTATATTATATTGTTATTGTATGTAGATGCCATGTTCGTTGCAAGTTCTAACATGCAGGAAATAAATGTGCTCAAAATAAAATTGGAAAGCTCACTTGCAATGAAAGATTTGGGTGCTGCAAAACAAATCCTTGGTATGAGAATAACTAGAGACAGGAAGAATCACAAATTAACATTATCTCACAGTGAGTACATAGAAAAGGTGTTAAAAATATTTAATATGCAAAATGCAAAACTAGATAGTATACCTTTGGCTACCCATTTCAAACTAGGTAAGGAGGTGTGTCCCAAGACTCAGGGAGAAATGACTTATATCTCTAAAGTTCCATATACGTCAACAGTTGGAAGCTTAATGTATGCAATGGTTTGCACAAGGCCTAATATTGCACATGTAGTGGGAGTTTTAAGTAGCTATATAAACAATCTAGGAAAAGAACATTGGATGTTGGTAAAGTGGATTCTCAAGTATTTGAGAGGTATCACAAATAAATCATTATGATTTGGTGGTTCAAACATTGTTCTATAGGAATATGTTGATGCAAATATGGCGGGTGATATAGATAACAAGAGGATAACCACAAGGTATGTGTTTATTTTTGGTGGAGCAACTATCAGTTGGGTTCCAAAACCGCAAAGCGTTGCTTTACTCTCAACGACAGAAGTAGAGTATGTTACTGCTACAGAGGCTAGTAAAGAAATGATTTGGTTACAAAGGTTTCTAAATGAATTGGGTAAGAAGTAGGAGTTGGGTAGGTTATATAGTGACAGCCAGAGTGCCAAAAATCTTGCAAAGAACTTTGCATTTCATTCCAAGATGAAACATATACAGCTCAAGTACCATTTCATATGGCCAGTGTTGGAAGATGGATAGTTGAAGCTTGAAATGATACACACTAGCTAGAATCATGCAGATATGTTAACAAAAGTTGTAACTAGGGAGAAACTGAGATAGTGCTCGGTTTCAGTTGGTCTTCAAGTATGATAATGAAGATGAGAAAATAATAGGTCCAAAGTGGAGTCATTGTCTAGCAAATGAAGCAGTGGTGGAGTTGCTATAACCAATCTCCAAGTGGGAGATTGTTGGGTGTGGAGCTTGATTATATTATTTATTTAGAGGTATCACCACATTGGACCCCAGTTCTTAATGTGGCTGCAACGGTGCCCATAAATGTGCGTCGCCAAGGGGGTCCAAGGGGGGGGGGGGGGGGGCAGAGCCCCCCTTGGTGGGGAATCGAGATAAGCGCCACAAAATCTCAAAGTAGATGTAAAATTACCTTGTAAAATGTTGTAATTTCGTAGCCAATCTGGGCCGTTCATTAGGTGGAAATCTGATGGTAGAAGTGATGTTTAATTTAGGGGTTTTTTTCCTAGAAGGCAACCGCTGACTATATATGAGGGAATTGTATTGTGGCTAAGAATATCTGTATTCTAAGCGATGAAGAGAGAGGATATTAAGAGTGAAGAGGGAATTACAACGGATCTGATGTAGGTTGTGTCTCTTCATTTTTTGGATAATATAAAAGGAAGGAGTGGTTGTTTCTCAGTGGACATAGCCTAGATTAGGTGAACCACGTATATATGTGTCTCTCTTATTTTATGCGTTTTTCTGTGTTTATATTTATGAAATATTCTATGTGTTCCATTACTCTGTAATATATAATTTTCTAACAATCTAAAGGAAAAATGCATCGATCAAACAATGAGCCCTCATTGTGGGATAGGACAATTCAAATTTGGGACTACACACATGCAAACACAACAACGGGTATCTTTTCCAGTAGATTGTGAGGATGCTTCCTTTTTCTCAAGTAATCAAAGAGAGATGTGAAGAAGCCTCCAATCAAGGCATGAATTAAATTATGTAGATTTGGTTACAAAATAAAGTATACAATCATAATATTATGGATCTTCACAATCGTCTTCAGGACTGAGTGATAGAAATCATTTCAATGAACACATTTTGAATTCCGAATTAATGTAGTTTGGGCCTCATAATAGTGAGAGACTCTTAGCCTTGAAAGTTTCTACCATGTATAAGGGTTTAGGTGAATTTGGAAGATCTAGAACTTTAAATTCTCAATAGAGTCCTTCGGGGACAAATCTTAAGCATTTGTCCAATGGCTCAGGATTAACACCAACAATTACTAGCCACACTAGTCATTCAAACATGAAAGACATTGAATTTACAGTAATTGTGTGAACCCCAATAGTTGTGTCATTACCAATGATGGAGGGCCACACTACATATCAACACCAATACTATTTATCTAATGAAAACATTAGAGATCCAATCACAGTTATGCCTAGTAAACATAAGAAACAAGTGTCACAACTTATTCCTTAGCATGCAAATATTACTCATGCTTGAGGGCATCATGCCACTACACGATTTTGAGCTACTACTTAGCAAATTCACTTATTTTTTTGTTGTCAGTATTCAGTGAATTTATATCAATGGTGTTCTTTTTGTTTATTCCTTGTAGTTTGAAATGGCTTATGTTTCTTTATTAAGACTAATACAATGTTTATGTTATGGAAAAAAGTTTTAATAATTGTTGACCATTTATTTTTAGTGACGTTGTGCTAGCATGGGCATATGCTGCAAATCGCTTCACATAAAAGGTTTGGCTATATTTAAGGTCATCCTATCACTTTTTTACTAGTTGTTAAATAATAAAAATGCATCCTTTCAAATTTGAAGACATCGTATGAGTATCTTTGTTCTTCCTAAACCCAAATTATTCCTATGTTGCCTATAGGAGAAAGATGAGATTGATAACCAAGAAGAAGGGGAAGGATCAATACCTCAAGTAAAGAGATTGTTAAAGCTGACAACTCAGCTACTGTAGCAACTGATTCCTCCAATACCCTTTGTGATTTTTCATGGAAGAGTACGCGTGGAATATGAGAATGTAACATATACTTTTTCTAAAATAACCTTGCGAGATGCATGCAAGTTAGCTTCCACCTCCAATAAAGATATTGGAATGAAAGTTGAAAATGAAAAATTGTATGTATCTTGCTGGCTTCACTTAGAATAATCAATCAATTGTATTAAAATTAGGATTTTGTTAGTTCTACCTGTAATTTTATATCCCGTCTATTGTTTTGTAATATCGACCATCTTTGTTAAGCTACTTTTTCTATCTGAAATATGCAAGATTTCCTTTTAACATGAAGTCTTGTAATAAATATTGTACACAATTTTTTAATTGCTTTCTTGAATTATCTATCACATGTTCAAACTAAATTTTTCAGTACTAGAAACATTTTATGAAAATCAATGAAATTCACTTCTTCATTTAACAGGGCCTTTGGGCAACTTTAGAAACATGAAATATTGAATGTGAATTCTGTTTTAAGGATAACATAAAGCTTTATGGATAGAGAAAAGAATTTGGAAGATGAGTTCTCCAAGTAGTATTTCTCTTTGAACAAGACCACTAGTCGCAATGGATTTTCAATATGTATAGTTTTTTTTCAAGCTTAAACAAAAATTTTATCCTTTTTAGATTGATTATCAAGTGATGAATTTTTTATTTCTACTTCTTGTTCTTTCTTTAAATCGTTGTGCTAACTCGTTTGAACTAATTGAGGATAAAACATTGGTGGTATTGTTGTAATATGTTAATTCTTTGTTTGTATTGAATCAAATATTTGTTGTAAAATATCAATCGATGTGTTATATCTTGGAAATTACAAGTATGGTAAATATGGGGAAAATAATGGTTCTTTGCATGTAAATATGAAAAATAGATCAAAACTACTCTTATTTCATATTTTCATTATAATGACCACTAGTTTTTTGAGTTGAGTGATTGACTTTTTTAATCAATATACAGGTCTTTGCTTGAGAAAATGAAATATATACCCTCCAAAATACATCAGGATGGCCACTGCTGTTCCCTCAAATTGGAAGTATGGAGTTGGAATTCAATGTGGATTTTCCTTTCAAGAATCATATAGCAACTGGAATTTGAAAGTTATGTTCCAAAATAATCCTACTTGGCGAATTACTAATGGTGATTGCAACGTATTTTTTATGCCTATCTGGGATATTTCTAGTGGTGATTGGTACATATTTTCAATGTCGGATAGATTGTACCATAGGTTAGGAAGACAATGGTAAGGGAATTTCCTTTGCAGTTTATCCACTTATACTACACTGATCCATAAATATAAGAAAAACATTAATAATTTGACATAATCTAGTTGGCTTGTTCATAATATGTGATAATGGACCCAAATAGTTTCTTATTAGAAGAAATGCTCATAAGATTTGGGAATTCTTGACATCATCGACTCCAACCCTAGACTTATTCACTTAGCCTTCTAATTTATTTGGTTATATACATGTATACGAGGCTATCCTATTATTGTATCCTTTTTACTTCATTTCATTTTATTCTAGACTTAGGTTTGGCATTTTCTAGGAGTTGTATTTGCACTCCCAAATTGTATAAGTAATATACAACTTGCGCGTTTTACCGTTTAACTTAGTTGGCATGATTGTTCCTAAAATTTTCCTGAAGGTTGAATACTAATTTTACTAAGGTGTTATTTTCTATGGTGACGTTTTATTTTCTTTGTGTATACATTTCATCTAGCCACATAACGACCACTATCAACTAAATGAAGAAAACTTGTTCAAGTTTTTTTCTTTTATGGGGGAAAATGGCATTGATATTGTTGATGTTGATATATATGTTGTATAAAATATTTAAAGTCTACTTTAGTTTATATTCTAGTGTTCATTGTCTTTCATGTCTTATATTCTGCATTGTATCTTCTTTCATTTTTAGAAAATGAACTGAGTATTGATGGTAAGAAGCACGAATTGAAGAAAGAGGAGAACAATAACACTAGAGTGAAAAATGAAAAAAGAGAGAGAAAAGAGAATTGGTCTAGTGATACCCATAGAGCCAATATGCTACATAAAACACACAAATAGAGACTGATGGTCAACGCTTCAGAGTTGGTGAATTCTCCTGCAATTCCTTGGCAGCACAATGATAATGTTTTGAAGTGATTAAAAAATATTTCATGTGTAAATTGTAGTCCAACGAATATTAAGTTGAAAACTCGTATTGTAATACTTGACATCTTATATACTATAATTTATGTGGTTGAAATTATTTATAGTTGCACTTAATATTATTTAGTATTGTAATTAACATATGTAACTTTGTATTTTCATATTAGATGAACATGCACATTTTATGTAATTTTTTTAATTTAGTCACAAAATCATACTAGTTAATTTATGTTTATTAATAATGAACGCATAAAATCAATCTGAAACTACTAAATTAGCAGTATAGTGATTAATGATGAATACAAATAAAATGAATATACGACTAAATTAGTTGTTTATAATGGTTATTAATGAAAGTAAATGAAATGAATATAAACTACTAAATTAGTCATTTATATAATGAATATAAAACTACCAAAAAAACATAAATGACTACTACAAAAGATAAATTGTGATTACAAATGACGAATAAATTTTGCATATATATGACTATTAGTAGCTAATTTACAGTATCTTATAACACGACCAAAATTTATTCATATTTCTTTGGTCATTAATTGATTTCAAATGATGACTAAAATTTTCATCAATATGACTATTAGTAGCTAATTTACAGTATCATATAGCACCACCAATATTTTGGTCATCTTTTTTGTCATTAATTGGTTTTCTCGAGTGATAATATCGTAATATATTTTTTTGTATATTTGGTCATTAATTTTGACAATTAATGACTAAATCAATGACCAAAGTTATGACTAAATATACTACTAGACAATAAAATTGAGATAACCAATTAATGACCAAGCTAAAAACGATTAAAATTTGGTTGCATTATAAGATACTGTAAATTGGATACTATTGGTCACTGACCGAAAAATGGTCGTTCATATGCAAATTTTAATCATTTTTTTAGTAACTAATTAGCCATTTTGTACTTGTGGTAAGATGGGAACTTCTTATCCATAAATATTATAATTTACTAAGAATTTTCACCCTCTTACTAAGAATAGATCATGCATGCTAAAAATAACAAAAGAAAATCTAATAATATAAAAAATTTATCAATAACTGAAATTGCTAAATTTGAAACAACATCTAAACGAAAATTAATTGAAGGTGTGGCATGTGTTCCCTTAGCATGCGTTCACCCTTTTCCAAAAAATAGTCTATTTCACTATCTCTTGTGACATGCATGTGCCCTATACCAAGAAATAGTCAGTATCATTATCTCCTTCACTTTCATTCAACCTATTCATCACTAATGTAAGGAAATGGTGAAAGTGCCATATATGTTGTCTTCTCTACTGACCCATCATTTGGAGAATCACTAGCTTAGCAACAGGTAAAAAATATTAACACGCACATTAAACATATATCATAGAGGTATTAGTAATGCGATGCATGTTTGTTCTGGGGCAAGGCTACTTGGGAGTTCGAGCGGAAGTGGGAAGCAAAAGTAGAAGCAGGAAGTGGCAGTTGAAGCAAGAGAGGAGTGAAACTTTCCAAAGATCCCCTGTTGGGAGCGATTTTGATAGTGAATTTTATATAATACATATTTGTATATGTTTTGATGCTTATATGTCAATAAAGTATTCTAGGATGATTAATTTGTGATAAAAAACATAAACGCATGGATTAAACCATATCACATCATTCATCTAGTAGTTATAATTGACATGAACTACGTGTCCAAAAATTGCAAGTTCTCATTTATATAGCATTTCAGGGTGCACATAACCAAAATAACATCGAGTGAAATCCATCTCTTAACCAAAAATACATCAACAAATAGGCTATGGATGACCTCTAACATCCAAAAAAATCATGCTGCAACATATACCTATGTATCATCAAAAACATTGCCTATATTGGGATCTTTTTCATTAATATCATCCTCTAGGCATCAACATAAGATAGAAAAAATGTAGCATGTCAAGTCAAGATTTTGTTTGAGTGATAGGTACATTTTAGTAGGTTCGTGATAGAGGAGTTTGAAAACCAATGTCACTAACATCAAGTTACATAGAGGGTTTGGTTCTCTTGATTAAATATGAGTTACATACTCTAGTACATGACAAAATCCAATGGAAACATTGCAATCCCCCTAATATTGAAATCCTAAAAAACCAATAAGTTTGATGGATTTTGAGTGAGATCTAAAATTCTACTTTCTCGGTATGAAATCTAATGAGGTTGAAACCACTCTCAAACATCCTGAGTTATTTCATTACAATATAAAAAAATTAAGTAAAAAGATGAAAATGAAAGATAAAGGAGAATGACACTTTTACCATGAATTGCATGTCAATACTAGGGCCATAGGTTTGAATATTACAATACTATGGACCTAATATTACCATAGTTTTTCTTTCTCCCTCCCACTCTCGATACTCCGACAATACAACTCAACCTTCATTTCTCTAATCCTCTTGTTTTTTGCCTCTGTGTAGCCAATGTATTACATAAACAATACCATTTACTCCTTATTATATGCTCAATATATTATTTCATTTTTTCCTGTTTTTTATACCGTAATATGAACACACCTCATATATTGTTTCTTTGTAAATAAAACCCATTGAATTAATTTTGAAATCTATATAATATTTTTATATTTTTATAAAATAAATAAAGTAATATTTAAATATTTTATTTATAACAAAATATATCTAAATTTTAAATAATTATTATCTATTTTGGTAATAATTATTAATAAATAATTAATTTTTAAATTATAGGTATGTTTTCAATGATTTTCATATATACATTGCTGACCTTTTTTATCTTATGCCTTCCAAAAGAGGAGACTTCAGACCGGTATTATATATTGTGTTCCTGAGAGATGCCTAGACAATAAATATTGAATCAGGGTCCCAAGGACTTGGATTCTATTAAAAGTGATCATTTTTGCCATATGTAGAAGAAGACCCTGGAAAAATCTACCTCATTATTGGTAGCTCTACAAATGGAAGATCTGCTGTAGATAAAGTGAGATCGGAAGAAATATATGAGAACTCCTATCCCTGATAAAATCGAGTAGCCTTGGCAATATAAGTTGTATTTATAATAAAATAAAAAAATTATATACAACTTAAAAATTTTAAAATTCATAATAATAAAAAATTAACATGTAATCTTAAAACTTAAATTAAAACTCAAGTAACATGTAATCTTAAAACTTAAATTAAAACTCAAGAACTTGATGAAAAAACAGACTAACATGGTAAATAAAAAAGCATTAAACCCGCCCAACAAGGAAAAAAAATGCGAAGATAAACCAAGTTCATAGCTCAATAATACCGTAAGGTAATTTGTTTTATGTTCATATATCAATAATATTATAAAATTAGTTTTGATGATGAATTATATTTGCTCGTTTGAAATGCGTCTGTAAATCAATTTTAATAGGATTATAGCCAAAAACATGTATTAAAAAAATTAGTTATTTCACCTATTTTTTAATTATAAAAAACAACATTATATGTTTCATTTAATGATCAATTTTAATAGGATTATCGCCAAAAACATGTATTAAAAAAATTAGTTATTTCACCTGTTTTTTAATTATAAAAAACAACATTGTATGTTTCATTTAATGGTCAATTTGAATAGGAAAATATTGGACAAACCCATGTGTTTAAATACAACAACAAAGCGATTTATCTGGATAAGTGTGAGAATGTTGAAGCACAATGCAAATCTTAAAGAGTCGTAATTTATATAAATTTAGTTGTTTCAATTGTTTTTTAATTGTAAAAAATGACATTGTGTGTTCAAGATGTCGTTCCATTTGACCAGGAAAATATTTGATAAACCCACGTGCTTAAATGCAACAATGAAACTATTTATATGATGATTGTAAGAATTTTTAAACGCAATGCGAATCTTAAAAGGTCGTAATTTATAATGATCACATTTTTATAAAAAAAATTATATTTCGTTTCTATTTTTTATTTTTTTAAAGTAAATAAGTAGCGTTTTTACTGATCACGAGAACAAAATATAGTCATAGTTATACTTCCGTCATAGTGGTGGTTTGTCACTGGCAAAATTAGACCAATGGTGAAATACAACTTCTTTTAGTCATATAATCGACATAGACACATAACCGGTGAACTAGGATGCATTGAGTATTGAGCCTAGCTAGTGTATATAGTAGTGCACAAAGAAATGGCATAGAGCACTCCTATGAAATGATAAAAAGCTTAAAAAAGGCCAAAGAACACTACTAAGAGGTAAGACTAACATGAAAGAAAAAATTGTTAGCCATTTAAACAAGTTAAAAGGAAGTGTATAAGGAAGTGTATAGTTTGATTGAGTTTGATTGGGGGTGCATGGAGAGCTTGGGTCTTTTCCATAAATCAATAGGACTTCAATACATGCTAACCAAAGAGTCATATTGCGATGTTCACTTTGTAAATTATCTATAGTATAAGAATATCACATTTTTCCTCACGCCTCTTGAGGAGGAATTTTCCCAGAAGGTTTTCATATGCTAGTAAATTTCAATAGTATGTAAGTACTCATTCTGTCAGCCTCCAGTGTGTCTAGAATCTAACACCTAGTCGGCCACATAAGCCACGAGTTTAGCATTTATGAATTCATGCTTTCCAATTAAAACCTCTCTAGATGCTAGTTGAATTTCCTTTTGGATTTTAGGTGGGATGTGTAAATGAAAGCGACATACTGTTGTATGAGCCCAAAGGTGAGCCTAGGAACTTTCTTCATCTATGCTCGAGGCTTCACTACATCTACAGGCTCATTTCCTAGACATAGTTGAAGGGGCAAAGAGTTTGAGCTGAATAAGATTCGTACAAGGCAAATTGAGTCATGAGGGGCTTCCGTTGCAACACTTCTCTGCATCCATCCAAGGATGCCATCCAATGATGCAACCTCCTTACAAATCCACACCTTAAAACTATCATTCCAACCAAATAAATGCAGGAAATCAAGCTTAATCGGGGAGGCCAACAAAAAAGATTTAAACATAAATGAGAGGAAGAAAATCACCTCATTGATTGGAATAGTGCCATAGGAAAAATATTGCTCCCGATGTAGTTAAGAAACAAAAGGTAACCTTGCAATCTCCCTCAAAATTCATTACTATGTAGCCACCTAGATCCTTCCTTACATTGCCACCTCAAGTCGTTAATGGCATCATATTGTTTGTGGGTGCATGTAGCATCATAAGTTTGTGCAAGGGACAATTAATGGAGTGATGTGTCCATGTCTACCCCCTCGATTAAGTGGGCTGATGGTGGTGGTACCATCCCCTCCCACATTATGTCATTGTTCCTCAACCCATCAAAGGTTGTCCACCTATTTGAGGAATGCACTAGATTAGAGAGTGAAATCCTTGCAACAAAGAAGTGGATTCCATGGTGCTCCAAGTGGATGAGAGAAGAAAATTTGATTTGGAGCATGCTAGATTTTCAAATACTCTGTAACTTTGTTACTTGAGTACTTTATGTGTGAGGAGATAATAGAAAAAAATTGTAGAAAGTGGGAAGCGATATAAGCTAATTTTGAAGCCTCCAATTAGAGGAACAATTTTCCAGCCATGAGTTGTTTATGAGTTTTTCTAAAGCCGAAATAACAAGGATACAATCTCATGCAACACTAAGTTTATTGAAACCCAACAATTTGGCAGAAGGAGACCATTTGTTTAAGGTGAACAACTTAGCTGCATTATTGCAAATCTATCCCATGGTGTTGTAAGGAAGAGGGGGATGGAAAAAAATATTTATATTTTTAATGTCATAATATAATCATATATATATATATAAACTAATTGTAATAATATAAAAAAAATCATTAAATTAAAATGTATTTTATAATTTAATATAAAATAAATTAATTTTAAATGTTTGAAGCCATTAATGACGAGTTGTACGATAGCATAGATGCCATCTCATGCTGCCTATAATATTGTAATAAATGATATATCAAACCACGAGAATTTAATGGGGATGTTATTAGAGACGACAAAATTGCAATGGAGAAAAAATGGATTCCAATTGAGTGCGGATCTATGGGGCCAGGAAGACTCTAGGAGTGTGTTCTATTCCATGAGATAAATGAGCTATAGATTCAACTCTCAGTGTCGGATTGATCTGGATTTAAACAGGAACACAACAAAATACAGAGATAACCATGTACACAAAGATGGAGCGGAAATAATACTTCATTTCATTAATGGAAAATACCGAAATATGCTTACAACCGGAAATAGAAATAAACCAGCTAGGGCGATGGAAGCTTATCTCTGAGAAGAGATGTGGCGGCTACATGCCTCTGAACTGTTCTGAACTGTGTTACAATGAGGCTCGAAGGCCTATTTATTGTTGGAGAAACAATGGAAAACCCTTCACATTCCAAAACCTAGCCCTAGAAGATGAAACGCCAAATTGTGGGCCCCGTTTTGGGTAAATTGGTACATCAATTTCCCGGGGTCATAACTTTCGCATACGATCTTCGTTTGAAGCGTATGATAGCTCGTTAGAAAGATCTATCCGAGAACTACAAATTTTGGAAGGGCAACATCGGTCCATGGACTCATGTTTCCCCCAGATTTCCCAAAAAACGTTGTTTAGGGCCTCAAAACGGCTCCGGAAGTTCAGGACCCGAAAAAAATGCTAAAAATAGTAAATTGTGCTACAATTAAGGAAACTAAAAAACTGAAAGAGACAGTTGCAGGGGTCCAAATGGGATAGGTGGTGGCCACCAACATCCACCTGGATCATTCCTCCCCCCTTAGGAATCAATGGTCCCCATTACGGTGAATTCCTCCATCTGCTGAACTTGTCCTGCAATCTCTGATGTGTCCAGTAATGGTGGGAAGCATGGTCGACGATGGTCCACATTGAACACTCGGTGCAGGCAAAGGAATGGAGGAATGATGTGCTCCAAAGCATTGTTGCCCGTAGCCTTGGTACTGCTGTAAGGACCTTGTCGGAGTGGTCTGAGCTTCTGATGGGTTCTGGTAAGGTGTTCTTTCTGTCGATGCAACCAGACTTTGTTGCCCACCTGAAACTTGTGTGGTACCCCTATGGGTGAGGAGAAGTGGTTCATGTGTTCTGTCATGACCGTATCCCTTTGTTGTTGCTGCTGTGTTGAGGAACCTTTTGCGGCGGTCATGGATGTAGCAACGATCTTCCCCTTACTTTGGGAGTGAACCAGACAGAAAATAAATTTCATAGTCTGTGATATGAGCTTGCTGCCTTTCTTAGCAGTGATCAAGGACGTGGCGGTAGGTGGGGCTACCTCCGGTATCCTGTATAATGAATCACCCAAAGAAATAATGACAGCGCGAGGCCTTGACTCATACACAGCATGTCACCTCCACAAGTATGGTTGGCCTAATAGTA
>APFE030927072.1:93007-135021 GCA_000404065.3 Pinus taeda | reverse complement strand
ATGATAGCTCGTTAGAAAGATCTATCCGAGAACTACCACTTTGGGAAGGGAAACATCAGTCCACGGACCCATGTTGCCTCCAGATTTCCCAAAAAACGTCATTTAGGGCCTCAAAACGGCTCTGGAAGTTCAGGACCCGAAAAAACTGCTAAAAATAGTAAACTGTGCTACAATTATGGAAACTGAAAAACTGAAAGAGACAGTTGCGGGGGTCTAAATGGGATAGGTGGGTGGCCACCAACATCCACCTGGATCATTATACCACTGATCCAGATCTTGGGAGGAGGCCCCCAAGATCTAAAAGATTGAAATGGATCTTGGGAGAAGAAACCCCCAAGATCTGAAAACCTTCATTGCCAGAAGAAAAATAGGAGAATGCCCAATAAACAAGACCACAAAGAAACTTTTATTTAAAATAGTAATGGAAATAAACCAGCTAGGGTGATGGCAGCTTATCTCTGAGAAGAGATGTGGTGGCTACATGCCTCTAAACTGTAAAGGCTACATTGTGGCGGACAATCTGTCCTTTACAAAATGTGACTTTTTACTTATAGTATTTTTTCAGTTACAATACCACGGGTCAATTCCATGGGTGAATGAATACCATGGGTGGATTTTACAATACCACGGGCGGATGCCATTTACAATACCATGGGTAAATTCCATGGGTTGATGAATAATATGGATGGATGAGTACCATGGGTTGATGCCATTTTCCATTCGGATCATTCCTCCCTGCTTAAGAAGCAGTGGTCCCCATTGCGTAAAGTTCCCTCCTGCAAAGCCTTTGTTGAATATGAAGAGCCACTGAAGATAAGGGTTTTATGTGGTTAACCCAAAACCCTGATAAACAAATATCCGAGAATAGAGATACCCTGTAATGCTTGTGACCAACTGTGATTCTAATAGTGTGCGGCCTAGCAAATGGACTTCGATGACAAGGATTTTATACGGCTGACCCATAACCATGATGTTGGTTGTTGATGAAGTAGCAAGTGCCTGCATAGCCTAGGGTGGGAGGGTACGTCTCCAAATAACCCAAACCGAATGCTGCTATGTTGAAACTAATGAATGTGAAGCAGGTGCCTACTAAAGTGGGGTGGGAGGGCACGTCTCCAATGGAAACCCACTCTGAATGCTTCTCCAGAATTAAAATGGACATAACTCAGCCAATATAACTCAGAATATTTATTATAACCAGTTTTTGGAAGCAGAAGGATCATTTTGCATCTTCCCATGTGTTGGAAATCCTTATCTGCACACTCTGAAATCTCATATTCGTGCTGCAACAGTTCCGCCGTCACAAAAATTCTGATAAAATAGCTGATTTTAAATCAGCGATATCTCCCACATCCGAACTCCGATTTGACCCATTTTTTTTTTAAATTGGGTGATTTTTCAAGAGGAATCCAGATATGGTATTTTTTTTTTGTAAATATTGTACCAAATGTTTCAGGTCTGATCTGCAAAGTCGCCGCCCCAAAAATAATTCCTGCAAAAAACTTGAGACTGAAATATGCATGAAACCCTCATTCCCATGGAATCGTAACCTACTCTGATACAACTGATCCAGATCTTGGGAGGAGGCCCCCAAGATCTAAAATATTGAAATGGATCTTGGGAGAAGAGACCCCCAAGATCTGAAAACTTGCATTGCCAGAAGAAAAATAGGAGAATGCCCAATAAACAAAACCACAAAGAAACTTTTATTTAAAATAGTAATGGAAATAAACCAGCTAGGGTGATGGCAGCTTATCTCTGAGAAGAGATGTGGTGGCTACATGCCTCTGAACTGTAAAGGCTACATTGTGGCGGACAATCTGTCCTTTACAAAATGAGACTTGTTACTTATAGTATTTTTCAGTTACAATACCATGGGTCAATTCCATGGGTGAATGAATACCATGGGTGGATCTTACAATACCACGGGCAGATGCCATTTACAATACCATGGATAAATTCCATGGGCTGATGAATAATATGGATGGATGAGTACCATGGGCTGATGTCATTTTCCATTCGGATCATGGATGGTGAGCAAGGGGTAAGATGGATTTTGTAATGAGTAAGCATATCATTTTTTGCAACAAATAAAAATTCAACTCCCTATGATTTATAGGATGAATCAAAGGCCATTTATATTCATAGATCAATTGTAGTAGCATTATAAGTTAATCATCATATATCAAAAATAGTAAAAAAAACCTAAATATTAATAATATTGTTGTGTAAATGTTCATAAAGTAAAACATAATACTAAGAATAATATTACATTTATTTGAAACATCAATTTTAATTATAAAATAAGACACTAAAAATTAGTAATCCACTCTCATCTAGCACAAAATCCTTGTTTTTCTCTAAAAATATCAAGCTTTTTCTGAGATCTGGTAGCTTTTTTAGACAATCATCATCTTGACCATTCATCTCCCTGTAAATATGATCAAATGACAAAACCTGAAAGGAAGATTTAAATTCTTGAATCTTGTGTATCCAGTGCTCTAAAAAAAGACTACAATCTTGAAACATGAAATAACTGATCAATTATCAACTTTGAATTTCCTAAAATTTGTAAGAAATGTATGTCCTTTACCATTAAAAATATAACATTAAGCAAACCCACATTAATTTAGTCTTTATATTATTCCCTTCACCACATCCCATCCATAAAAATTAAACCTAATAATATAATAATTTAATCACCACTCAATCCCCACAAGTTTCATTCTATGATGCTCCACCAAAGTATCCAATATCATAATGACCAAAGTATCCAATATCATAATGACCCATGATAATGGGGCCTTTAGCAATTTTTTTTTCACTATTTTACTATTATTATTAAATTCCATATAAAATCCATTAATATTATTATAAACCACCTCAATTGATATCTTCATATTTTAAAATATGCATAAATTCTTGTTCTTCCAAATTTCGTAAGAAACTAAAACCATCAACGCTTTATGACTAGGTTGAGAAGATATCCACTTGTAATACTATCTTAAAAAATGGACCCACTCCAAGAGTTGCAAAAGTTAAATCTTCTAGTTAGGCTTGTCCAAACACCTAATCTAAAGGTACAGCTGATAAACATATGGGAAATAGATTCTTCCCTAGAACTATAGGGAGAACAAATACCTAGAATGAGGAAACCCCCTTTGAGAACAAATACCTAGAACGAGAAAACCCCTTTTGTTGAGATTATTAGAAGTTAAAACTTTGTTTTCCAACAACATCCAATAAAATTATTTCATCTTTAAAGGAACCATGCATTTTCAAATCCTCTTATGTCACCATTTTTAATAGCACGGAAAGTTGAGTAAAAAGTGTTAGATATCTAATCCTCAGGATTGAGTTTAGGTTAGTGTGTTATGGTAATCAGTGGTTAGAGTCTAAGAAAATCCAGAAAGTAAATCAACTATTTTCTTGTTGTATTAATATGTACACTATATACATCATTCATTGAGATCAATTTTTAATATACAATTGAATTTGGTTTCAAATTTTATTGTCTTATAGTGGTATTAGAGCAAAAGTTAATCAAATATGTTAAATAGAATGAGCCAATACTTTTATGACCATCCATAGCCTTAGACAAAAGGTGGAACTTACGTAGAAGTTGTCCAAGGATACACCTACGGTGGTTGCACAATCTTCCTAGCAACCAGAGATGGCAAGAGGGAGCTTGAGGCTATCTATGAATCAGAGACGGGTATGTGTTGAATATTCTTGACATACGGTGAAAATTTAATCCCTATGTTAAACTATGTTTTGGAGGGGTATATGTGATGGAAACATGACTGTGTATGATTAAATTCTGCCTTGATTTAAATGTGACAAAATTCTGAAGCAGTTGGTAGCTCGAATTTTGGAAGGCTGGAGTAGTTGATTTAAATTATTGTGTTTGGTTAAATGATGAAAATGTGTGTTGAAAGAACATGTTATATATATGGTATGATGTGACTTCCATTAAAAATATGACATTCCGATTTGATCAAGGAAGACCTCTTTGGGTATAAAATGTTTCAAAGATAGCTAAATTGATGATGACAATCCATTGAGGAGGCTTCGAATTCTTGTTGGAGTTTAAACTTTATACCTTCTCCATCATTCAACAAGTGAGCAGTTACTTGGCAAGGGAGACGCAAATTACAAGAAAAGAAATGGCCATCGATGAGTAAGAATACCAATAATGAATTTACACAGTAAGAGTTAAAAGAAAAGAGGATTTTCAGGAGAATTTGTCAGACTTCAAGAAAAAGATGGTGTCATGTGATTATCTGATTTCAATATTTTCAAAAAAATGAGGAGTAAACATTCCCTCTCGGGTAGAAGATGATGTCAGTCTCAAACAAAGCAGTTGAAGTGTTTTTTATGGCAGTGTATCTTAATTAAGAAGATGACAGTGTTAAAAAGGTTTCAAATCATCACTCCGGAAGGATGCCATCACCAGTGAAGAAGCTAAAGATATTTCTTGTGTTGAGTATTTTGTAAGAGCCATTATTGATGCATTGGAATACATTTTTTGTAGTGACCAACGAGTGTGAAAGACTCAAGTCTTTCTCATTATCTAAGTAAGAGCGCAACAAAATTGTTTAAAGTCGTACTCAACGTTGAAATCATATGAAGGTGAGCCCCTTAGGTGTTATGGAATACCTTGCTCGTTGTGAAATATTTGCTATATATTGCTAACTATGATGCAGTTATGAACCTCCGGCAAAACAAAAACGAATTGAGGTAATGGGCACATTGATTTTCTATTCCATATTTGTTTTGCTTGTTTTTTCATGTTCTTTACGTTAAAAGAGCTTCAGAAGCTTTGAAATTTGGTAAACCAAATTCTTAAAAGAGACTAGTGACACACCCGATTATTTTATGTTGATTGTGGTGCTCACCCTTCTTGGAAAGAACAGGCTGCATTCATTCATGAAATTCAGTTGATAACTAAACCATGAGATCAATGTCATTCCTCTAGCTTTTCCAACTTCGGTATGCAACATAGCATTCATTTTGGGTAATGTTATACATTATAAAGACATTGTGAGTCTGTTAGTATAAAAAAAAAAATTGTTAGCAAGATTCATTTTTCAGTACGCGTTGTATTTTTGGAATTAAATTTGTTTGATATTACAAAATAACAGTGACAACGGTTGCATAATGATGTTTGTGCATGACCAAGGCATTCATATCGAATTGTTAAAGGCCATTACAGTGGATGAGTCCTAGAGACGAGGACAAGCAATAAACTGTTGTTAGAGGTGGAGCATACTTAGATGATGAAACTACCTTGGATTATCTTTGCATGGGAGTTCTTTTTATTTTGTTATTAGAGGTTTTCAAATTCATGTATTTAACAAGGTTTAGCCAAGGATATGCAAGTGAAATAAACATATTCATAGCCTACCTCGAATGAGTTTATATTGGCCGCTGTAAAGTTCTCACAAAAGATATTGGATAGCTTAAAATAAAAGAAGGTGATGGAGCAATGTTATGTTGAAGGTCTACCCTTTGTTATTCATTTCTTACCTATTACTTGTTGAATTACTTTGTAAAATAGGTGTATTTTCAATTAAAGCCAACACTTGAGATTGAGTAAAATGGCTCAAATTAAAAATGTATTAGAAATATTAAACAATCTCATTAGTTCTACTGTTGAAGAAACTGTAAATATCAACAAAGCAAGTCTTGTTGATATTAGAGTCTGTTTACACGATGTATTGTAGATAGTTGAATTTCTCTAGATTAAAGAACATTTGAAGAGTAATGAAGACACTTCAGGAGAAAATTTGGATGGAGCAAAAATTCATGTTCATGCAAGGTTATGCAAGAGTTATTTGCATACTAATGTGAAGTTTGTCATCCACAAAACCTTTATAAGACCATGGGAAGAAATTGTACACAACAGAAGCAAAATTGGTTTGGGATATAACAAGGATGTCTTCAATGTATTGTAACACCCTCCTCGCACACTTACGCAAGAGAATTGATCTGTTGGGGTAAATATGTGACGAAGAGTTACTATGATGTGATTCAACTCCCTAAGTATAGTTAAAGAAGTGGAATTGACAAACCAAAACCAAACTAACCTTACATAGGAGCTACAAGACCCCCAAAGGCTAAACAACCACTCGAGGTGCCCAATCCTTGAGTTAAATTGCTTTTTAACTAAACTAAACACCTAGTCTCTCCCATGAAAATCCATCCATGTCACTAGAACTCTCCAGTCACTCCTACAACAACGCCACCATGTGACTATAGTCTCTTCTAGCCAGATCTGTGCCAACCACCACAGGATATAAGCTACTTTTTTCAAGGATAGGACCTAGGCCTCTGCCTAGAACTTAATGAAACACTTAGAAGTGATAATTAACAACAATATAAGGCCTCTAATGAAAAACTTAAACAAGGACCTACCGAGATCCATTGTAACCATGACAAGAAATTCATTAACACATCATGAGCATGTAATGTACAAGTCATAAATACACATCTGAACATAGGGGCCTCCTACTTATTTGAGATTCAAAAAGAAGGTTTGATGCCTTCTCACCATAGGTGAAATATCTTCTATTAGGTCATTCATTCATTAACATTTCGTTTACTAACTGAATCATGATGAGAGACATAACTCAATCTTGTCATAAAGCCATGATTATAACCAACATATAACCATATTAACAACAATGATATAATGACCATTAAAACCACATAATAACAAGTATAAATACTCATCAAATATGAGAAGAAAATATCTCTTAGTAACATATGGAAAATCCAACCATGTCAATGACTTCCACGTACCATCCGAACATAGATTGGGCTAAACAAAAAAAATATTTCAGCCAGTCACCCCCTACCATATTCCAAGCATGAATGTGGGACTTGGAGTAAAAAATTCACGGATTCCTCAAGCTTTACCGTCTATCCAGCAATTACTAGTCAAGGGATTCTGATGAGCCCCATAAATGGGTAATTATATGGGCTCATTTTGCCTCCTATCATAGTTTAATCAACCATTATCTTAGTTTATAGCATGTTTTTTAATTATATTTATGCTTACAAAGTGAGTTGGGTTGGTCATTATGCCATGGAGTCTAATATGTGTTCAATGCAGATTTTTGTTCAATTTTGGAGATGAAGTCAAGATTTAATGGCCAATTAGCATAAATAATTCAAAGTAGACAAGGGAGAGGATTTATAGGAGGGTATCCCCCTCATTTATGACTCCCCACTTCAAATTCTCCATCATGCAGCTCGAAGCACAAACAACCACATCAATGCACTAAAGAGGCAGTCGAGCAAGTGGAGGATAACTTTTGTTTATATCAAGTTTTGTGAGCCAAGCCTCCCTGATTTTAAGGAAGTTGTTGTGAGCTTCAGTTGTATAAGTAGAGAGGCCTAGGGCCTCATTAGGAAGTTAGTCAAATTTTCAAATTTTTGTTGCAGCTTTTCTCTGCTCAACTTCAAGCTCGCTTTTGTTGACAGTTTCATGTAATCCTATTATTATTCTGATAATAAAGATGAAGTCCTTTTCGAGCTATCACTGAGTTACCTCAGAGGGTTGAAGCTCTTGGGCTAGGGCCCAATCCAAATAGCCAAGCTCCTCTTGTTTGTATTTATATGCTTTGTTTCATTTTATGGATTAGTTGCTATTAGATAAATTTCTTTCTTGGTTAAGAATAGGTTACTTTTGGTGATTTAGAAGGTTGTTTCCATTTGAGCTTTCTATAGCAGGTTGAATAGTGATAGAAAGAAGATACAAAAAGGCCATCAATAGAGCCTTGGCCTCCTTTCCTCCCTTTGGGACCATGAACTGAGGCCAGGACCCTCTTCCTGCCACAAAAAAAACACAGATTTGCCTTTTCCATAGGATTTCTAGTGTTGGAATTTGTTAGAAGATTAATTCTTTGATTTATATCTCTTTCACCATGCTCATTTATGTCTTACAATAAGTTTCCTTCAATGCTTTCTCTCATTATAGCATTTCTCAGCATTTACTTTCCTAGATAAGTGTTTAGACTAGCTTGATGCAAAATTCTGTTTTTTTGGTGTATCTAGTTTCCTTGCTTGCTTAATCTCATTTTTTGATTTTCAATTATTTTGAAGCAAATATCTTCCCACAAAAATTTAGCCAATTATCCATCACAATCTCTCTTTGATCTATGCCCCATAGTTCGCCCAACGTTCATTTCAAATCTACCTTAGTTTTTGCACTTTTCCACAGACTTTCCTCTCTTTCCGTGAACATATCCGACCATATTTCTTCCTCCTAATCATTCCTGATGGACCCTAGACACCATAACACATCATCCTAGCCTTCAGCTACCCTTTCCACCCACTTTCCTACCTTCAAAACCTCCAAAACTGCTGTCGGCATCCTCCTGTAGACCTCTTGTAGACCTCTTGTAGATCCCTTGCAGCCTCATGTAGATTTTCCTGTAGGTTTCTTTTTGAAGTTTGATTGCAGGAAAAACCTCCAGAAGGCCACCTGAGCCCTCCTAGGACCCATCGACGCCATCCTACACCTCTGCAAACCCCAAAGTTTCCCTCCATCACAACCTAATTGTTGCCACATTCACAATCAAATAAATTACATGCATGGCAATTTGACATAAAAATACATAAAAATCCAAAAAGATATTTTTCTACTCATTTACTTCTAGAAATAGCTTGAGTAGATGTTGTTTACTTCCTGAGTAGGTAATGGCATTCATTTCATGGCTTTTCATCTCTCTTTTTCCAAAAGTAGGATTAGTTGGTTAAGTAGGGTTTGTTAGGTTTACTTTACATTTCAGTCTTATTTTCCTTTCTGCAAGTAGAGTAGCCTCTGTAGAGTAAGATTTCATTTCTTTCATCACATATAGAGCTTCTTCTGGAATCCATAGAAGTTGGCTTGAGCTCCTAGTGATCTTGCACTAGCTGACCAAGTGACAGTTTGCAGTAAGAACTAGTACTTGTGCATATAGCGTCGTCGCTTCCAAGTTTGTTATGAACTACCAGGTTGATAAAAGTAAAGTATGAAGCCCAGGAGTTACAACATTATTGCTGCAATACTGATGCTCACCACTTTTTGGCACCGTTGCTGGGCAAGCGTCAGAGTATTTTGTGATTACTTCTTTCATTTATTTTCTATTGCAACCTTCTTCTAAGTATTATTTCAACAAAAGTAGGGTAGTTGTTTCTTTGAGTTTCTGCATTTCCTTGCTTTCATTTTCAATTCTACAATTTCCATTTCAGTAAAAGTAGAGTAGTCATTTCCTTGATTTCAGTTCTGCATTTCATTTTCTTTCCTTTTCAGTTCTGCAATTTCACTTCAACAACTTCATTTCAACAAAAGTAGATTAGTCACTTCCTTTCTTTCAGTTCTGCATTTCATTTGCTTTCCTTTTCAGTTCTACAATTTCATTTTAGTAAGTTCATTTCAGTTAGTTACAAATTGTTTGTTCAATCAATTTCAGTTTTGCAGGTACAAGCACTGAAAAAACAAAAACGAACCAAAAAGATTTCCTTTCATGCCTCATAGGAACAGAGATAATTTAGGAAAATTCTTGCCCAACACCCCCACTACATCGCATAGCCACCCTTCTCTCTTCTTCATTGGCAGTGATTAAGAAGAACCTTTAGGTGAAGAACTGGAGATATTTGAAGAACCTATAGGGGAAGAAGAAGAAGAAGACATCCCTCCTGAGACAACGGTTGAAAATAGAAATGCCAGGGGGAATGGAGAATTAGTAGAGGGTACCTTCCCCATCTAAGAGACCAATGGGGACACCAAAATTAAGAACATAAGCCCTTCAGCCCTACCCGACTTCCATGGTTTGACCACAGAAGATGCTGAAAACTTCTTGTTTGAGTTTGTTGTCATCTGTCAAACCTATGACTATGTGGAAGATGAGCAAAAGTTGAAACTATTTCCTTCTACTCTCAAGGATGCAGCGTTGCACTGGTTCATGGGGTTACCTGGCAATAGCATCACAACTTGGGCTCATATGCAACAGGCCTTTAACAACAAATACCGAGATTACTGTAGGTCAAAAGATACCAAGAGAAATCTTACAAATGACCATGGGAAGTGATGAATCCTTGGAAGATTATGAAGAGAGGTTCCAGCTCAGTTACAAAAGGGTTAGGTGTACACTTGACCCTGAATCTCTAAAGTTGGTCCTGCTCAGGGGAATTTCGAAAGACCTTCTAGACACCCTCCATTTACTGGCAGGGGGAGACATCTACTAACTACCTTATGAGGACATAAAGACTGTCTTTAGAAATCATTCTAGAGCAGCAAGAAAGAGAGGTAAGGGGAGTCAACCCATAGCCCATACCTCCTCATCCAATTCATCCATCAAAGGTGAACTTGGAAACATGCTGCAAGACTTTAAGAGTGAGATGTTGCAGACTTTTTCCATGCAAATGGATACCTTGCATATCAAAAGGAAACAAGAGGAAGCAAAGAGGGCTTTGGCCATTTTCTGTCCTAGGTCCACCAGGAGGCATCTTAGGAATGAATGCCCATTGAACTCTATAGAGGTTTGTTTAGCCTGTGAAGAAGATCATTCTACAGACAAGTGCCCTTCCTTGCCCAGACTTAAAGCTGTATACCAAGGAGCCGAAGGAGCCACTGAACCACTTTATTTCATGAACTAGAGGAGACCGCATGGACCTAGACCATACCAGCAGGGGATGCAAGGGACATCCCAGGAATATTACAACAACAACCAAGTCACTCCCATACCTTCTTAGGGCCCTCCTACTCATCCTTCCTGGTCCACACCTCCTCCATGGTCATATCCATCTCAGTATCATGCCCAACCAGCTGCCCATTCATTTCAATCCTACGCTCAGCCACAACCTTAGTGGAATGCAACTCATCAGGGGTGGAGGCCCCAGTACAACTCTCCTCCCGCTCTTTGCCTCCACCACCCGCTCAACCACAACCATTTCCTCCTACTCCACCAAGGCAACCCCAATTGCCTACCTAGCCGAACCCGAACCCGAACAATAGACAAGCTCAGCAAGTATAGAGTGGGGAACCATCATGCCCAACTTATGTTGTGGAGATTCAGGAGATTAACCAGTGATCTAGGAAGGTCCTCCTAGATAGCCAGCCTCCCCCTAAGGAGGTTGAGGAAGATAAAGGGGAAAGTGAACCTTTTCCTGAGAGACTATCCGGGACAACACAGCCCACCCTAGAAGAAACTGAACTTTTGGGAGAATTGAAATAGTTATGTGTAAAGATACCACTTCTCCAAGCCATAAAGGATGTGCCTATATACAATAGGATGATCAAAGAGAAGTGCTTTAGGCATCCAGGCAAGCGCAAGAGAGATGCCCCAACCATCAATGTCATAGGACAATTGTCTAACCTGATGTTGGGGCAGGTAATCTGTGCGAAATATTTGGGCCCTGGAAGCCCAGTAGTTGATGTCCACATCAATGGCACCATGATCCCACACACCTTTATTGATCTGGGAGCTTCCATTAATGTGATGACAAAGGACAACATGTTCAAACTTAACCTCTAGGGTTCCTTGACGAAGACCATGACAGTATTGCAGCTAGTAGACCACTCCACCGTGACCCCTGAAGGGATTGTGGAAGATGTGATGGTCTCCATTGATTCTTGGGAGTACCCTACTAATTTTCTAGTTCTCCAGCGAAAGGCAAAGCTCACTGGGTATCGTCTCATCCTGTGGAGACCCTACTTGGTTGTTGTTGATGCCTACATCAACTCTCGAGCAGGGAACATGACCATCAAGAATGGGAATATGTCCAAGCAGTTAATCCTATACCCTCCTACCCAACCCTTGGTAGAACATGATCTACCTCTCTGGTTGGAGGAGGAGGATGAGGATGAAGTTTATTCTACACCTCTTTGTGCATTAGAAACTATCATGGGGGGAAAACCACAAAATGAGGATGATATCATTGAAAATTTAATTCATAATCCACCCCCCAATACCTTGCCATTAGAAGATATAGTGAAAGAAAACCAAAACAATCCTTTAACTGATCTCTGTGTGGCTGATCCGACCTCTATTTGTGTTAAGAATATACAGTTCGGCCTAGAAAGAACCTTGAAAATCAATTCAGCCCTATCCACTTCCCAGGAGAAGTAGCGATGCGGCTTATTGCGAAAACATTTAGATGCCATCGCGTGGAGTTATACGGAGATGAAGGGAGTGCACCCTTCAACATGTACTCATCATATATACATTAAGGAAGATTGCAAACCAGTCAGGCAGACTCAAAGGAGGATGAACCCTGCCCTCAAAGACATTGTTAAGGAAGAATTGCAAAAATTACTAGATGCAGGATTCATCTACCCCATCTCTGACAGTGAATGGGTCTGTCCTTTAGTGCTAGTGCCAAAGAAAATGGTAAGTGGAGAATCTGTGTCGATTATCAGGAACTGAACAAGGCCACTAAAAAGGACCATTTTCCTTTTCCGTTCATAGATCAAGTGTTAGATGGTTTGGCGGGAAAAAAGTTTTTCTCCTTCCTAGATGGTTTTAGCAGGTACAATCAGATTCAAATCAGCCCGAAGGACCAAGATAAGACCACTTTCACTTGTGCTTGGGGTACCTTTGCATATCTGGTCCTTCCTTTTGGTTTGTGTAATGCTCCAGCCACTTTCCAGAGAGCAGCATTGAATATATTTTCTGACTTGGTTCATGATGCAGTGGAAATATATATGGATGATTTTACTCATTATGGTTCTAACTTTCAGAAAGTTTTATCTAACCTAGGAAAAGTCTTGGACAATTGTATTGAAATGAACCTGTCCCTCAGTCTGGAAAAATGTGAATTTTTTATGACTGAAGGGACCGTGCTAGGTCATGCGATATCTCAACAAGGATTGCAAGTGGACCCCAACAAAATTGCCATCATCCAAAGGGTCCCTCCTCCTCAAAAAGTGAGAGATGTCTGAAGTTTCCTAGGATTAGATGGGTATTATAGAAGATTCATTAAAGATTTCAGTAAGTTAGCCTCTCCGTTGTTTGGTCTTTTGGGAAAATATGTCGAGTTCATATGGATTGAAAGCTGTCAAGAAGCCATAGACACCTTGGAAAGCAAACTTGTGACTACCCTGATTTTGAGAGGCCCAAATTGGGCCCTGCCTTTCCACATTCACACAGATGCCTGGAACAAAGCAATAGGGGCAACCTTAGGACAAATTGATGAAAAGTTACCTTATGCCATATACTTTATAAGTAAAATGTTGTCAAAGGCGGAATTAAACTATACGGTAACTGAGAAGGAACTCCTAGCTATAGTGCATTCCTTAAAAATATTCAGACATTACATCACAGGCTATCAAACCTTTGTACACATTGATCATGTTGCAATTAGATATTTAATAAACAAAGCAGATGTAAATGCTCACATTATTAGATGGTTGCTTTTACTGCAGTAGTTTCATTTGACCATTGTTGATAAGCCTGGTAAAGAAAATGTTCTTGTTGAATTTTTGTCTAGAGTAAATTTTCCCGCAGGTGAAGAAGGAATGGTGGATGATCAAATGCCAGATGAACACATGTTTGCTATCTCAGTACTCTCTCCATGGTTTGCTAATATAACAAACTACTTGGTTTCAGCACAGTTCCCACCACACCTATCCTAAAAGGAGAAGACCAAGATTGTGAGGAAAAATGCCCATTTCACCTGGATTGAGGGCAATCTCTTCAAACTTGGCCCAGAACAGATCTTGAGAGGATGTGTCAAGGAGGAGGAAGTTTTTGACATTCTCCTAACCTGTCATGACGGGCCTTGTGGAGGCCATTTTGCAAAAAAGAGGACTGCCTTCAAAATATTGCAAGCAACCTACTATTGGCCACTCTTCATCAAGATGTGAGGAGGTATACCAGCCAATGTGATCAGTGTCAAAGGATGGGGAAACCTACTCCAAAGGATGAGATGCCCATGCAACCTCAAGTGACCTTTGAGCCATTTGAGAAGTGGGGCATGGACTTTGTGGGTCCTATCAACCCTCCTTCAAAATAGAAGAAATACATCATTGTGTGCACTGATTATCTGACAAAATGGGTAGAAACAAAAGCAATCAAAGCAGCAACAGAGGAAAAAGTAGCAAAGTTTTTTAAAGAAAACATATTCTATAAGTTTGGGTATCCAAGAGAAATGGTCACAAACCAAGGCAATGAGTTCACTTCCAAGTTGATTGAAGACCTGCTCACACATCATAAAATCAAGCACATGACTTCCACCCCTTGCCATCCACAAGCCAATGTGCAGGTTGACATCACTAATAGAGCTTTGGAAGGAATTTTGACCAAGGTAGTGAGCAGCAGCAGAAAAGACTGGGCAGATAGACTAGTTGAGGCCACCTGGGCCTACAACACAACATGGAAGACCACCATAGGGTTCACACACTATGAACTGGTCTATGGGAAGAAGGCTTTGTTGTCAATAGAATTTGAATACAATACACTAAGAATGGCAGCTCAGTGGACCTAGACGTCAGGCATGGACAGAGAGAAAGACTACTCCAGCTCAATGGATTGGATGAACAAAGATTGCAGGCCCTTCTCCACATAGAGGTAGCTCAGCTTCAAAGGAAGATATAGCATGACAAAAATATCAAGGCAAAGCAATTCCAAGAGGGAGATTTGGCATTTCTCTATGACTCAAGGTTTAAAGACTTCAAAGGCAAGCTGAGGACAAGATGGTTAGGACCCTACACTGTGGAAAAATGCAATGACAATGGTTCAGTTCTGATTAGAACCATTGATGAGGAAGCCATCCCCATGATTGTCAATGGACATAGGTTGAAGAATTACAAGAAGCCCCTCTCCAAGTGAGAGTTCATTGAAGATCTGAATAAGGCAGTGATGGTAGTGGAGCAAGTCTTAGCCTCCAGTTCACCCACTCACTAAAGAAGTAGAAAAAAACAAAAATAATAAGGATTCGAGTGAAAACCTCCATGAGGCACTTGAGTCCCATCATTGGGTTGCAAACCTCTTTTGAGGCGGCCTAGTGATGACAAAAAAAAAAAAGAAAAGAGAATAAGTTCTCTAGGTGAAAACCTCCCTTGGAGGCGCCCAGGGTAGGCAAATAGGGTGAAAACCTCTTTGAGGCGCCCTAGTTGTCTTTCAAAAAAAAAGAGGGAAAAAACAGAGAAAAGAGGGAAAAGAGAATTGGCTTTTAATGTGCATTGCAGGTTACAGGTGGACCACAGGGAGCAAGAGAAGATTCCACAGAGCTTATTTCATCTCCCCCACACTCTTCTCCATCATTGCTGACCTTTCTTCCACCCCACTACGTTCTTTTCCAGAAACTATGTTCTACAGGAGGCTCCTGTAGAAATCACAGAGAGCCAGAATGGTTTCAAAAAGCAGTCTGAGGGGCTGAGAGGTTTCATGAATAGCATGAAGACCTTCCTACAACTATCCACTCTCCTTGCCATCCATCCCATGCCTGCACCACCTCATCATCATCATTTTTTTCCCTTCCTGTAAGAAAAACACAGAAACCAGTTTTTAGAAAAAAACAAAAAATAAAGGGAGCAGCACCTCCAAGTCTCACTTGTAGCTTACTAAGTACCTCTCCATCTTCATGAGCATCCCTGGCATCATCCTCATAGCTCCCAACACAAAAACTAACTAAATTGTTTAAAGAGAGAAGCAGCTATAGGAGCTCCTATTGGAATTCCTGTAGCAACTGATCGCATTAAAATCAAGCCACAATAGGAAAAGAAATGCAGCCATGGGATTTAAGGGAACATCTGAAGCCAGATCCAGCAAGAGGATACCTACACAAAGAAAACAAGCCACACATCAAGAAGCGAAAAGCATACAATAGAAGAGATACAGGCATGCAGCAACTGAAATACGAGCATGCAACAACAAAAGTAACCAAAATGCCTCACAACACATACATTCGACTTGCAGGTAAGTGACTAACCCTCTCCTCTGTTGCATATGTGTAATTGCAAAATATGCATAAGTGAATGAGATGGTTAGGATTGAATGAGAAAAGGTGGCCAGTTAACTGGCCACTGTCATCTAGTTGACTGCGCTCATCTGGAGATGCCACCACACATGTGCCTAGTTAACTCAAAGAAAAATCTAAAGGATAGGTAGTGGAGTGCCTACAAACTTTGATGCAATGATGGGAAGTGATTGTAGCAAAGGGCCATAATGATAGGATAGTGGGGATCAAAGGCCCAAATATGGCAACGTACATTTTTGCCAGCTCACCCCATCACCAGAAATATCTCAAAGAAGACATAAGTACTCCTCCTCAAAACTCCTTCACCACATTTTCTTCCATTTCATCCTATTCCACTTAGCTGTAGCAGTCTTTATGCCACCCCCATAACCTCAAAACCATCGTTCTTCATCGCTTTCATCCATCCTCCTGCTATCGGTGTTCTATAGGAGCACTTACAGGTTCTACAGGAGCACCTCGAGGGAATTCTACAGGAGGGGAAATACGTTGTTTTTAAGGAGAAAACACGAGGTTTTTCTCAATTTCTGGCTTAAGGAGGTAGGTTCTATGGATACCCACCTTGATTATCAATATGTGCAAGGAATGATATAAATTTAAGGAGAAATTGAGTCCATAGAAGGAGAGAAATTACATAAGAATTTTCTGCCCGTTTTCTTAAAAAAACACAGTTTTTCCTCTGTTTTCCTGTTTCTTCAAAATTCTTGTCTCCATCTCTACCTTGGGTGTTAAAAGGGGGTATAAGTACAATGACAGGGGGATTCATGAGGAAAGAGCCCACCAATTTAGCCAGGCTCCATGAACATCCCAAAGTAGTAGCCATTTTCACCAGAGCAAATTAGATGCCATTTTTTGAAAAATTTTGAGGGCTTGATGAAGAAGTGGCTTAGGAGTTTTCCCTTTCTTTAGTCCCTCACTCGAGGACCCATGCAACTGTTACATTGAGAGGTATCTCCATGGAAATCACCCCAGAATTCATCAGCAGGGTTACCACCCTTCCTCTTGGATTACCTTGGAGCAAAGATGAAAAGTCAATTGGACAGTCTGCCAAGAAAAACTTCATCCAAAATAATGAACATCCTGTAGAAGACAAAAATGGCATTAAAAGGACAAGCATACCTTACCCTTAGGATGAGGTTAGTTACCAAATTATCAAATATATTTCCTGTGATGAGAGGAATAACATAGTTTATGGCTACCATTTCAGACTTCTCCATGAGCTAAGATATGGCATGGACACTCCAACACCCTAAAAACTCAACATCCCCTATTTTCTCCTGCAGTCCCTTATAGACTCCAGCATTAAGTTGAAGGCAAAAGGTCTAGATCAGGTGGCTCACCATGGGTTAATTAAAATGTTAGTGGAAGAAGCCCTCCACACCTTCACAATCCCCATAGCATGGGAAATCTTCTGAAACATGACATCAGAAGATAATATAAAGGCCCTCACATACGATCTCGGACCTTTTGATAGTGAGGGGGAAGAGCAGCAAGGGGGAGAAGGGGAGGAAATTGAGGAACAAACAAAGGAGGAAGACACCAAAACATAGAAGGAGGAAACTAAACCAGAGGAGGAAGAAACCAAAACAGAGTAAGAGGAAACAAAACCATCAGAGACAAAGAAGACAAAAGGAGAGGGAAAAGGGGTAGAAAAGACAAAAGTGTCTCCTAAGACCCTAGAAAGGGAGACAACAACTACTCTCGTTGCCCTCAGCACCCTAGTTAAACCCAAACAATGAAGAAGAGGCAAACCTCAATGTATTTCAGGGCTCGGAAGAGCACAAGGATCAAACAAGGGAAGCCCCAACCTTCTTCTAAAGTGCCCATTGTAATTGAAGAATCACCCACTATCAAAGGGGAAGAATATCCCTCTAAAAACCCTATCACATATGAAAGAGGGACTCCCAGATCTTCCACCTAGAAGGAAAGAGTGCAAGTACATGACTCAAAAACAGTTCTACAGGAGGCATAGACTATTCTACAGGAGACCCTGTCGAGACTACAAGAGACCGAAAAACTTGAAAAAAGGCTAGAAGGATAGTCACAGGGGAAGGAGGAAGTAGAAGAGACTCAAGAACCTAATCCCCAGCCTAGTTTTGGCTCTTACTATAATCTTCTTGAGGGGGGAAAAAGCATTCAACAGAAATTTTCAATCCCACTTTTCTTTGAGTTGGAGAAAGAGAGAATAAGGAGCCATAGGTGGATGCAAATCGCCAAATCCAAGGGAGTAGAGGATATTGGCCACATGGAGAACAAGCTTATAGAAATGGGCAGGGAGTTAATTGTTGTAAGACATAGAGAGGCAATCACAAGAACACACTTGGAAACAGAAAATGCATTACATAGAGGACAACTGCAAGAGAGGGAGACACAACTATCATGCATGGCGAGCTGGTCTATGGAGCCACTGGAGTGCAGAACACGAGCAAAATCATATGGATTATACCTCAAGGATCAATGACTGCAATTTTAGATAAAGACTTTAGCACAAAGAGGCACAATGCCTTTCCATGATTCTAGACAGTTTATGGATCTATGTGACCAAAGTTCAGTAGAAGACAAGACAAAAATAGCATAATTCTATTTTCATAACATGGGCCTCACCGATATGAACGTGTGGGACCCCAATGCTAGGCTAGGGGATTCGCAAGTGATGGCCATGGCATCATGGATGAATCATGAGGAATTAAGGGCAGCAGAGATAAGGAAGTTGATGATAAAGGAGAAGAATGAGCCCTTGATGATAAGAGCTGAGCCATCAAACCCCATGGCTCTCATCAGCACACATCAACTACTTGCAAATAACCCCCAAATTGCCCCTAAGTATATCAATGATCAGGCTCATGCCATTGCACATTTTGAGGACATGGAAAAGTTACTTAGGGAAGACTATATTCATGCTTGTATGATGAGGTGGAACACCCTAACCCATACTCTAAAGATCAGGGAGTATCACTCCCCAAAAAAGATGAAAGAAGCATTAAGGAGAGTGCCACTGTACAAGCGCTCTATATAGAACTTGAAGGTCAATTGGATTGGCCTCAAATTGAGTCCCCCACTACTTCTAGGAATTTTAGAAGGCAGAAAAGAGGAAGAAGAACAACAACCGTGGGAAAAGGTGGACAGAAAGGAAGGATTCCATGACAAATAAGAGGACCTCACATCCGAAGCATGGGATGTTAGGGAGGCCATCAGGGCCATCAAAGATGAGGAGATGAATTGAGTTGCTCAAAGGATGAGCAACACCTTCAGTAGGGGGGTGATGATTAGCCCCACAAATGGGTAATTATATGGGCTCATTTTTTCTCCACCATAGTTTAATAAACCATTATCTTAGCTTATTGCATGCTTTTTTATTATATTTATGCTTATGGAGTGAGTTGGGTTGGTCATTATGCCATGGAGTCTAATATGTGTTTAATGCAGATTTTTGTTCAATTTTGGAGATAAAGTCAAAGATTTAATGGACAATTGGTAGCAATAATTTGAAGTAGACAAGGGAGATGATTTATAGGAGGGTATCCCCCTCATTTATGACTCCCCACTTCGAATTCTCCATCATGCAACTCGGAGCACAAACAACCACATCAATGCACTAAAGAAGTAGCCGAGCAAGTGGAGGATAACTTCTATTTATCTCAAGTTTGGGAGCCAATACTCCCTGCTTTTAAGGAATTTGTTGGGTGCTTCAATTGTATAAATAGATAGGCCTAGGGCCTCATTAGTAAGTTAGTCAAATTTTCAAATTTTTGTTGCAGCTCTGCTCTGCTCAACTTTGAGCTCACTTTTGTTGACAGTTTCATGTAATCCTATTATTATTTTGATAATAAAGATGAAGTCCTTTTTGAGCTAGCACTAAGTTACCTCAGAGGGCTGAAGCTCTTAGGTTAGGGCCCCATCCAATCAGCCAAGCTCCTCTTGTTTGCATTTATATGATTTATTTCAATTTATGGATTAGTTGTTGTTAGATAAATTTCTTTCTTGGTTAAGAACAGGTTTCTTTTTGTGATTTAGAAGGTTGTTTCCATTTGAGTTTTCTATAGCAATTTGAACAATGAAAGAAATAAAATACAAAAAGGCCATCAACAGAGCCTTGGCCTCCTTTCGTCCCTTTGGGACAATGAATTGAGGCCAGGACCCTCTTGCTACCACAAAAAAAACACAAATTTGCCTTTTCCATAGGATTTCTAGTGTTGCAGTTTGTTAGAAGATTAATGCTTTGCTTTAGATCTCTTTCACCATGATCATTTATTTCTTGCAATAATTTTCCTTCCATGCTTTCTCTCATTATAGCATTTCTCAACATTTACTTTCCTAGATAAGAGTTTAGACTAGCTTGATGCAAAATTCTATTTTTTTGGTGTATCTAGTTTCCTTGCTTGTTTAATCTCATTGATTGATTTTTAGTCCTTTTGCAGCAAATATCTTCTCACAACAAGTTAGTCAATCAACCATCACAATCTCTCTTTGATCTAGGCCCCACAGGTAGCCCAGCGTTCATTTCAAATCTGCCTTAGTTTATGCACTTTTCCACAGACTTTCCTCTCTTTTTGTGAACAAATCTGACCATATTTCTCCCTCCTAATCATTATTGATGGACCCTAGACACCTTAACACATCATCCTAGCCTTCAACGACCCTTTCCATCCACCTTGATACCTTCAAAACCTCCAAAACTTCTCTCAACATCCTCCTGTAGACCTCTTGTACATCCCCTAAAGCTTCTTGTCGATTTTCTTGTAGGTTTCTTTTTGAAGTCTGATTGTAGGAAAAGCCTCCAGAAGGCCACCTGAGCCCTCCTAGGACCCATCCACACCATCCTACACCTCTGCAAACCCCAAAGTCTCCCTCCATCACCACCTAATCATTGCCACATTCACAATCAAATAAATTACATGCATGACAATTTCACATAAAAATACATAAAAATCCAAATAGATGTTTTTCTGCTCATTTACTTCTAGAAATAGCTTGAGTAGATGTTGTTTACTTCCAGAGTAGGTAATGGCATTCATTTCAAGGTTTTTCATCTCTCTTTTTGCAAAAGTAGGATTAGTTGGTTAAATAGGGTTTGCTAGGTTTACTTTACATTTCAATCTTCTTTTCCCTTATGCAAGCCGAGTAGCCTCTGTAGAGTAAGCCTTCCTTTCTGTCATCACACATAGAGCTTCTTTTAGAATCCATAGAAGTTGGCTTGAGCTCCTAGTGATCTTGCGCCAGTTGACCAAGTGACAGCCTGCAGTAAGAACTAGTACTTATGCATACAACATTGTCGCTTCCAAGTTTGTTACGAACTACTGGGTTGAAAAAAGTAAAGTAGGACGCCCAGGAGTTGCAGCAATATTGATGCAATACTTGTGCTCACCATATTGCTAGGCCTAAAACCCTCATCTATACAACCATGATTTATCGTGTATACTTCCATATACTGGTCAAGGGATTCTTAGGCCCAAAAAAATAACATACAATATAGGCCTTACCACAATCCTGCCATATACTGGTCAAGGGATCATTAGGCCATAAAAAAGAATGGATGCCTTCAGATATTTCCACCTAAACCATGAGGAATTTTCTAGTCTCCACACTGAGGCTTTACCGTGTAGTCCACAGTTACTGGTCATGGGATTCCTAGGCCTTTGGAAATTTTCCTGAGACCATCCCACTCATTTTTGAAACCATCCAGAAATCCATCTCAACCAAGTAAAATAACCCCATCACATCATGGTTATCCATAAATGGAAAGGAAAGGCTGAAACCACTGTCACACTTGGCAAAACCCATGTCAGTGATAGCAAGAGAAGCAAATACACACATGCATTTACCATGCATGCCAAAAATAGAAAGGAAATCATACATGTAGCTCAATACCTACATGTAATCTCATTGTAGCAACTTGATCCATCACTTCCTTACTTGATCTTCGCTTCTCTTTTATTTCTTGTTATTACTTTGTCTTCCTTTTTTCCAATACTAAAATGCTCCAAGAATTCTCTACGTGTGCAAGAGTATGAGAGAATAGAGAGAGCTCTAAACTAAAAATGACAAAAGGTTGTGAAATGATCCTCATAAGTCTGTTTATTAATGATGCCTCTAATTTCTTTAATTTTCATTAATTTTCTTTCATTTTCCTCCTCGTGTGCAACCTATGACATTTCACGTTCCTTTTCTCCTAATTTCATTTGTTTTCATAAATAAAATGTCAATTACTGCCTCTTTCCTTTTCAAAGCCTTTGTTATTGCCTTGGCAGATTTCTGTTAGCCATAATAAACTAAATGAACACCCACTAGGATGATTTTCCCATAGTTTAGCTTGGAATATGTGCCCCATGAACTTGCTATTATTTTGACTTTAATAATTTTTATTACATGAACTTTTAACTCGGGGAAGTTATAGACCCCGTCCCCCCAATCATAGGGTAACACCGTCCTCAATGTTCTATGACACCTACAACAAGCAAAACCACTAAAAGCCAAAACATACTACTGATGGACTTATATCACTTAGCTCAATGCAGTATTTACAATGATCAACCTGTTGAAAAGCAAACCAACATTACAAACATAACAACATGACACCCATACTGCTTATTGGATCTTTATAATACAACTCATAGTAGTATACACACACACACACACACACACACATATATATATAGATACAAAAACTGCTTTGCCTCAACCGATAAACAAGGAAGGATACATATTCCCCATCTAACTAGCCAACTCCCATGTAGCTTCATCAACCCTAAAGTGCTTCCACTACATTTTAACCTATTCAATTGCTTGGTTCTACATCATGAGCATCGTTTGCTGCAAAATACATTGAGCTTCCAGCTAGAATTCAAAATTTGGCTCCGGCTACAATACAAACCAATCAATAACATGATAAAAATCCTTTATATATATTTTAAGCAATGAAACATGGAAAACATCATGGAAATTCACTGTTAGAGGTAGTGCAAATTTGTAGGCCACTGATCCAATCCTTTCAAGGATTTTCAAAGGCTCTCAAAACTGAGGTGCCAACTTCGCACATGACCCAATCCTTAAGGAGGTATTCTTGTTATTGCTCCACAAATACACATGTTTCCCAAGTTAGAACTCCTTAAACTCCCTGTGTTGATATGCATAACTCTTTTTTCTATCATGTGCTACCTTTATATTCTTCTTGATAACCTGTATTTCCTATTCCATCTTTTCCAACATGTTTGGTCCAATCAACACCCTATTCACCATATCACTCCAACTGATGGGAGTATTACAACTCTACCCATAGAGTGAGTTAAATAGACTCATCCTCAGTGACTCCTGATACCCATTGTTGTAATAAAACTCAACCCTTGGAAGGTACTCTTCCCACTTTCACCGCTGATGCATGACGTACATCCTCAACCTGTCCTAAAAAATCCAATTGACCCTCTTTGTCTGCGAAGGATAAGTTGTGGTGAAAGCCAAATTTGTACCCAATCCTACAAATAAATGTTTCTAGAACCTAGAAGTGAAATTGGCATCTCTGTCTAATATAATATTCTTCGAAACACTATGCAACCTCACTATCTCCCTGATGAAGATCTATGCTACCTCACTAGATGAATTTGTAGACTTCATTGGAATGAAGTGAGATACCTTAGTCAGCCTGTTAACCATAACCATAATAGAGTCATGTTGTCTAGGTTTCCTTGAAAAACCTGTGATGAAATCCATAGAATTGACCTCCCATTTCCACTCTGGAATTAGAATTGGTTGTACTAAATCACCTGGATGCTTACATTGTTCTTTTACCCGTTGACAATCCAACCATCTAGCCACAAACTCTACCACTTGCTTCTTCAGATTCAGCCACTAATAGAACTTCTTCACCATTTTTAGAGCCTTCTTATATCCTGGATGACTGAATATGCCTTAGCATGAAATTTTGTCAATATAGGCTTCTTGAGTTCATTTTTGTCTCGAACATAGATCATGTTCCTAAATTTGACAAACCCATCTATTGTAAGATGATAGTTTACATCATGATCATTTGTACCATGATATAACATGTTCCTAAGCTTCGTATACATGTCATCTTGTTGTCCTTCCTATAAGATCCGATCCTATAAATCCTTCCCATTTGAACTCATAGTTTCTATATGGTTTACCTCCACTCTTCTGCTAAGAGCATCTACAACCTTGTTCTCCTTTCCCATAGTGAACCTGATCTCGAATTCAAACTCACTAATCATGGCCAACCATCTAGGTTTCTTGACATTCAGATTTGGTTGGATAAATAGGTATCTCAATCAATTGTGGTCACTCATCAATAAAATCCTCCTGCAAAGAAGGTAGTGTCTCCACATATTCAATGCATGGACAGTCACTGCCAACTCAAGATTGTGCGTCACATGATTCTATTTGTTCTCATTCAGTTTCCTTGATTCATAACATACCACCTATCCCTCTTACATCAAGACTCTACCAAGTCCTCTCTTACAAGCATTCATACACACCATGAACTCTTTATCTTGATCCATAAAATTTATAACTGGAACATTAGCCAACAATTGTTTCAACTGCTCAAAATGTGTTGCACATTCCATTGTCCATTCAAATTTCTTTCCTTTCCTTTGTAATTATGTAATAGGATAGGAAATCCATGAGAAGTTCCTGATGAACCTCCTATAATAACCTACTAACCCTATGAATGATCTGACCTCATCCACATTCGTAGGAGTTGCCCATTCCATAATAGGTTTAATCTTTTCTGGATACACTGTTATGTCTTCTTTGGAAATTACATGTCCCATGTAATGTACTTATATCTGAAAGAAAACATATTTGCTAAGCTTGGCATACAACTAATTCTCTCTTAACAATATTAATATTCTTGTTAAGTGTTCAACATGTTGTTCCTCATTCTTAGAATATATCAATATATCATAAATGAATAGAATAAAAAACTTTTCCAGATAGGGACATAACCCATTATTCATCAAGTACATGAAAGTAGCTGGAGCATTAGTCAAACCAAATGGAACTACAACAAACTCATAATGCGCAAACCTTTTTTGGAATGTAGTCTTGTAGATGTCCTCTTCTTTAATGCATACCTAATGATATCCTTATCTCAAATCAATCTTCAAGAACATAACTGCTCCCTTCAACTGGTCAAAAAATTCATCAATCCTCAAAAACGGATACTTGTTCTTGATGGCCAATTTGTTCAACTGCCTATAATCAAGGCATAACATAAGTGTACCACCCTTCTTCTTTACAAACAATACTGCTGCATCCCATGATGATACACCTGGCCTAATGTGTCCCTTGTCAAACATTTCCTTCATCTGCAACTTCAATTCTAATGGCTCTGGAGTTCTCATCCTGTAAGGTTCCTTAGACGTTGGCGTTGCCCTTAGTACCAACTCAATAGAAAATTCCACTTCTCTATGAGGCAGAAATCCTGAAACCTCCATGGGAATACATCCTAAAACTATTGTTAAACCAGGTACATGTTCAAGACCTCCACATCCTCAACATCCTTACCTTTTTCACTAGAAATATGCATTGGAAATAACACACATCCTTTCCTATGACTGTGCTTTTCCTACATATATGTAACCATCCTCACTGATGTAGCATTTTTCTTACCCCACAATATTCTTTGTTCTCCATTCTCATCCAAGCATTCAATAGCCTTCTCATAAAAATCCACCATAGTTCTATGAACATACAACTAATCCATACCTAAATGCATATTGTATGATCCCAGAAGAATTGCATTCAAGTGTGTTGATGTAGACATACTATTCAATTCAAGTTCACAAGCTCTTACCTAATGATGAACTATTTTCTATGCACCTATAGCCAATTGCACTAACCAAGATTCTACATGTACTTCCTTAATAAAACAATACTTATCCACTAGGTCTGAATTAACATAACTATAATTAGATCCATGTTCGACCAAAATATAAACACCTTAATCACAAATATTACCATCCATCTTGATAATAGATGCATGCTGATATTCCTTCCTATTATCCAATGTAGCATAGATATGAGGAATGCTCTCTCCAACATACCCAACTGTCTATGCTTCCTGTGCACTGTATATTTCAGGCCTAGTACCACCTTGCTACGATGGATAATACTTCTTGAGATTATCCTTGCCACATACCCAACATTATAACTGTCCTTTACCCTCATCTTTTTTTTTTTCCCTCCAGGATGTGACCCATGTCCCTCTCCAACTACATTAAAATTCTTGTAAGGAACCATATTCTCTCTTATATCCTGAGTTCATTTTCGCTTCAGTGCCACTTTCTGTTAGCTTTGTCTTCCCCTTTCCAACCTTGTTAAGACTCTCACTTATGCTTTGATTGGACATAATAATGTTTAAACTTCATGATGTCTTCCTCCAATGATCTAGGCTGATCAAAATTGATCTTGTCTTTGAAAGCTACTGGAAGCCCACTAATGATTCTTTGAATCTTCGATTTCTCCTCCCTAAGTTAAGGAACATACCTCAATAAATCAAAGAATCTTCTAGTATACTCCTCATTGGCCATAGATCCCCTCTTCAACTCATAGAATTCTTTTGCCATGCCATCATAGTATTTCTCCGATAGATACTTCTTCTTGAAAAGTATTTCAAACTCCCTCCATGTCAACTCTTCTTCACAAATTCATTTGACATTATTCACATCTTCCGACAAAATTTTTTCTTTACCTTTAAGGCTGAACGCAACTATCTTGGCCTTCATGTTCTCTGAGTAATCATGCAAACTGAAGAACTTATTTATCCCAACAAATCATGCTTCTACATCTTGTGACATTTTCATTTCTCCCTAAAATGTAGGTGGCTTGGATTTCTTCAACTCATCCAACGTATATCCCTTGTCACTCCTCCTGTAAATATTATGGTGATGATGACCATGATACCTATCCGAAGTAGAACTAGAGTAATTCCCATGTCCACAACCTCTCGTATTAGGTGTGTCTAAGATTCACCCATCCTTCATGGTATCATACATGTTTGTCTTGTAAGCATCGTGATATTTGCTACAATAACCTCCATTAGTCCCATTCTCTTGTCCATGATTGATCCTAAGTGACCCCTATCTCTGCAAGCCTAACAAATTCTAAAGGATAACTGCATTGAGCTCTGCCTATTTCTCATGTGCCTTAGCAAGTCTATCTTATGACTAAATGATTATGTCACTATCTTCTTTGCAACTCCTTATTTCTACCATCAAACTTCTCAAAGTTCCTGCCTTGTGAGGGGAGTCCTCATCACCATGCTACTCATTTGATCTATAGGGAGAATCTTATGAACTATATAATCCACCATTTTTCTAGTCATATTTCATCTTCTTCTTCCTACAACTATATGATGTCATCTAAACCAAAATATAAAGATAACAAACATACCTCAATATAGATGAGGGTAGGATATCTTGTCTGCAAGATCAATCCAGACTAGCACAATACATGCATAATTATAATCACAAAAATATATTGACATCATACAGGAAAATACCATCTACATACCATGATCTCATGCATGACAACCATAACCATGAGAATGCATGCACAACAACATATAGACACTAGACATACAAAAAATGCATATTCAACTGACATGTATTCATGACAAATTAATCCCAACAACAACACCTTCAACTTCTACATAACAACACAACTACAACAAAAACCATCATCATGGATACACATCAAGCACATATGAAATCTAAACGCATGCATGAAAACCACATTCTGCCCATCCAGTCGAAGGGGTGAACCATTTTGATACCACTGACCCTCCTCCCACACTTACCCAAGCTAACCGTTCCGTTGGGGTAAATATGTGACGCAGAAATACTATGATGTGATTCAACTCCCCAAGCACAGTTAAGGAACTAGAATAAACAAACCAAAAGAACACTAAACTTCCACAGGAGCTATAGCCCCCCCAGAGGCTAGCTAACCACTCTAGGTTCCCAACCCTTGAGTTAACTTGATTTTTAACATGAAATAAACCCCTAGTCACTCCCATGAGAAGATCTTAAAAAATGGTGGCATAAGAGGATTTGAAAATGCATGGTTTCTTTAAATATGAAATGCTTTTGTTGGATGTTTTTGGAAAATAAAGTTTTAACTTGTAATAATCTCAACAAAAGGGGTTTTCTCGATCCAAGTGTTTGTTTTCTCTGTGGTTCTATGCAAGAATCTATTTCCCATATTTTTATCGGTTGTAGCTTTAGATTAGGTGTTTAGACAAACCTAGATAAAAGATTTAAATTTTCCAACTCTGGTAGTGGGACCATTTTTTCAAATAGTCTTTACAGGTGGATATCTTCAAAACCTAGTCATAAAGAGTTGTTGGTCTTAGTTTCTTAGGGACTTTGGAAGAACTAAAATTTATGCATATTTTAAAATACGAAGATGTCAATTGAGGTGGTTTATAATAATAATTATGGATATTCTATGGAATTTAATAATAACAGTAAAATAGTGAAACCAAGAATTTTGTTAACGACTACAGTATTTAAGCCACTTTTTCAAGGCTAGGACCCAGGAATTTTCCCAGAACTTGATGAAACACTTAAAGTGATAATTAACAACAAGACAAGGCCATACCCATCCTAACCATGACAATAATTTTGTCAAACACATCATGAACATGTAATGTACAGGTCACAAACACACATCTAAACATAGGGTCTTCATACTTATTTGAGATTCATCAAGAAGGTATGATGCCTTCTTACCAGAGTTGCAACATCATCTACTAGGTTATTCATTCATTAAAATTTCATTTACTAACCAAATCATGATGAGAGCCATAACTCTAAGTTTGTCATGAAACCATTCTTATAAGCAACATATAACCAAAATAATGACAATGATAGAACAACCATTAAAGCCACATAATAACAAGTATAAATACTCATGAAATACGAGAAAAAGGAGCTCTTAATAACATATGCAAAATCTAACCAAGATAGAGACTTCCATGTACCACCTGACCATAGATTGGACTGAACCAAATATTTCTTTCAGCCAATCACCCCTGTGTCATATTCCAAACATGAATGTGGGACTCACAACAAAATAACCAAGGATTCCTCAGGCTTTATCGTGTACCCCACCATTACCAGATAAGGGATTTCTAGACCTGAAACCATCGTCTATACAACCGAGCTTTACCATGTATCCCACCATATAATGGCCAAGGCCAAAACAAGCATGGATTCCTACATATCTCTCCACCTAGACTATGAGGAATTTTCCCATATCCACCCTTAGTCTTTACCATGTATCCCACCATTACTGGTCAAGGGATTCTTAGGCCTTTGGGATTTTCCTTAAACAACCCTACTAAGTTTTAAAACCATCCAAGAATCCAACTCAACTAAGTAAAAGAACCCCATCACTCCATGACTATCCAAAAATCGCATGGAAAGGATGAAACCATTGTCAAACCTAGAAAAACCGATGCCAATGATAGCAAGAGAACCAAATACGCACATGCATGTACCATGCATGCTAACACTAGAAAGGAAATCATACATGCAACTTGATACTTATAAGTAATCCTATTGTTGCAGCTTGATCCAACTCTTCCTTGCTTGATATTTTCTTCCATTTGCTTTCTTGTCATTCATTTTTCATCGTTTCCGCAATGCTAGAATGCTACAAGAATGCTATAAGTGTGTAAGAGTATGAGAGAATAGATAAAATAGAGAGAGATCCAAGCTAGAATAGAGAAAAGGTTGCGAAATGATTCTCATAAGTCTTTTTATTAGTGAGGAGTTTAATTTCTTCAATTTCTAATATTTTTCCTTCATTTTCCTCCTAACATGCAATCTCTAGCCTTTTGCCTTCCTTTTCTCCTAATTTCCTTTATTTTCATAAATAAATTGTCAATTAATGCCTCTTGCCTTTTCAAATCATTTTCCATTTCCTTTTCCAATTTCCCTTAGTTATAATAAACCAAATCAACACCCACTAGGATGTTTTTCCAAACATTCAACTTGGAATACATGTCCCATTCTTGGTCTATTTTTCCTTTATTAAATTTTATTACATGAACTTTTAATCGGGGGTTGTTACATGTATCTTTTCGTATTCCTAATTTTTCTAAACCTATACAATTTCATAGTGCTAGATTTCTAGTGGTGTTGTTCCAAAACAAATTGATGAATGCCAACATTGTGATAGAGCTTGACATGTGAAAGATCAGTGTTTTGATCTTCACCTATGTGAACATTATGGAAATTGAAATCACCATTCAAATATATGTTCTAGAAAGAAGACTATTGCAAGAGAGAAACTAAACTTATGATAGATTTCTTCTTGGGATTGGTCCAAAACAAGCAAGAATTTTTATAGGTCATACCATAAGATATTCTTGATATTATTGACCATCGTTGAAGTGATGAAAAGTAATTCCTCTTCTCACCCTGTATCAGACAAGGAGATAATTTTTGGAATTTAGTTGGTCTTCTACAGGTTCGAGGATTTGTCAAGCAAGCCATGAGTTTGATGGTTTGCTACAAGTTTGAAGATTTTTCAAGCGAGACTAAGACAAAGATCAAAATTATTTTGCTATAGTCTAGAGTCTGAGTTCAGATTCAGAGTTATAAACAGAGTTGTTGATGAGTTTTGTGAACGAGAACTTTCACTAACAAAAGACTTCAACTTCTAGCTAGATTCAGAATTGTTCAAGGAACTACATTGATGGTTCTAGAGTTGACATTTTTGATTGACCTGAGAACTACTATGAAGGTTGAAGGCATGGGTATATTTGTGGTTTTCTCCTAAAAACCACCATCCTTGGTCTGTGGTCATCCTTAAAAACCATTTCTAAGAGACATTCAACTCATGGCTTAGGTGAATTTTCTCATTTTTAGCTCTTGTTCTTGCACTTAGATACATCATTTCAGATTAGGGGGGAATGTTAAACACCTAATCCTCGAGATTAAGTTTAGGTTAGTGTGTGTTATGGTGATCAGTTGTTAGAGTCCAAGAAAACCCAGAAATGAATCAACAATTTTCTTCTTGTATTAATATGTACACTATGTAAATCATTCATTGAGGTCAATTCTTAATATCCGGTTGGATTTAATTGCCAACTTTTGTCTTACAAAAAATGGTTTCATATGCATATTTTACCTAGAAAAATCCTTCCTTAGTATTCCCACTGCACCTCAATCTATCCTCCCCATTTGTGACTTTGAATCTTGCATTACATAAACTTTGAACATGTCTTTCCATTCTGCAACTTCCTCTCCATCTAATCCTAAATCAATCACTGATAACCAATATGAAATACTAAGCATGCCTTATATCAATAAATATGTGTTTGATATGGGATTCATTTTAAACCTTTTTAATTGTTGGATGTTGACATGACTATCTAAGAATTTTGACATAAAAAATTCCATTTTAAAGTATGTAAGTAGAGAGAGTCATTTCTATATAGTTAGTTATTTTTGTAATTCATTTCTTTAACCATTTACAAATATCATTTAAGAAAATGTTAAGTTAAAAAAATGTTAAGTTAGAGTATACTTATAGAGATGATTAAAATGTGAATTAGTTGGCTAAGGAATTGGTCCCTAACATAACTATTAGTTGAACTTGAGACAATAATTTTTTTTATAATTCTTGAACTTTATTGAGAGACAAGATATTTGTGGCCCATGCCCCTAATGAAGGAGAGTTTAATATAAGAATTTATGTGGCACTTGAAAGCTTTAAAATAACAAATTCATCTTGTGATTACTCTCCGGTGCAGAATATTGAGGAAGAATTAAAAAGTCCATCCAATTAAGCTTAAAGGTTTCCAACCTCATCTTTCACTCTACCTAAGATATTCTTAATACATGTTGTCACTCCACGTAAAATGTTTGTATTAGAAATTAATTCCATTTTTCTAGATTATGAACATTACCTTCGATATCATTTCAGGTTGAGTTTTTCTTGTTATATCATTTTCATTAATTTTAGTGATATCTTAATTTTATTAACTTTATTTTCAAATTTAAATTCATTTTAAAAATGCTTCCGTATATTGAAGATCCATTTAGATTCATGTTTGGATATATATTGTTGCATTGTAACCGTCAACTTTGGTAACTATTTGTGAAGTATATGTTTAGTAACTCTTTACAATTAAATGTGTTTTGAGCTTATATCTTTATATTGAGATGTTAATCTAGTCAGATTTTATTATAATTATGTATTTTATTTATATAATATATATATATATATTGTATATTAATGATTAAGTTAATTTAATAATAACTTAATTACATTGAACGAGATTGAATAATATTTTGGAAAAAGGAAAAATATATTTTAATATTTTTAAATAAAATTAGAATTTTAATTATAAAAATAATAAATTTTAACGCAGTGATATTTTATAATTTCGTCAATAGTATTATTTAAAAGGAATTATAATTTCTTTATAAATTATAGGTAGATAAATAGGTGCATAATATATGACATGTAAAATAATATATATGTTTAAAAAGAAATTATATTTTTTATAATATTATATATATAATATATATATTATATAGACATGCTGAAACAATATAGATGTTTTGTTAAGAGACTTTTTTATATCAAGATTACCAATTTAAAACTCAATTAATTATCTTAATTGTTGGTGTCTTTTCGAAAATGTGTGATCACTTAATAATGTTGAAGTTTTAAATAACTTTAGATTATATTTTATTAACCAAAGCATAATCCAATAATTCTCTCTCACACATATAAAAATTAAAGATGGTAATTAAACAAATTATATATTTTTATGTACATGGTTTGAAAACTATGTTATTTAATTTTCTTTTGTGTGAAGTTACTAACTTTGTATTACTTCAAAAGAGAGTTACATAGTGGAAAAACTAATTTTTTTTGGTTTGTCCAAATGTAAACCAAACCAGAAGTATAAGTTCAAAATTCTCATATTTTTGGATCTTCGTCTAATTAGAATATCAGATAGAAATACATGTAAATAAGTTGAATGCCCCAGGATGTAGAATACATTGGAAAAACTAAACATAAGATGTTGTTGAACTAAAACAAAAGAAAATGATAAAGCATAATAGTTATTAGATTGAGTCTCTAGGAAATTGCATCAGCTAAACATCCTTCTCATCCAAGGAGGAGTGGAAAATTGTACTCACAATGAGAGTAGTGACCTTATGATATATACCATTAATTTTCTCCTCTAGCTCTACTATTGTGATGGAGTGGCCTATTGATTTTTGGCATTATTTAAGATAACATGACCCATAATGACCTTGGTATGCCAATAAAATATAACAACTTACATGTACCCAAAGAAACACGATGTAGTTGAGGTTATAGTATCAGGTGTTCAATCCTGAGTGGATGGGTCAACATGATAATGAGGGGTGCAATTCCTTTTCCATTGCACCTATACCTCCTCACATTAAATCCCTTGTATAATTAACTCAGGTATTAGTTCTTGGTAATGAGCTATAAATTCTTGAGCTTGAGTTTGAGTACAAATTTGAGAGGTGGAAGTGGAATGACTATCACTCTTACCATAGTCGAATTCCCCATCCTACCACATCTTCTTCACGAAAAAAATATTCCATGCGTCCTAGCAACACAAGGACCTAGGAGGAAGAAAAAATTGCAAAGTGAGATAGAATAGGGGAAGGAAGAGATATGAAGGAGGTGAAGATGGATCAAAGTATAAAGGTATAAGAGGGTGAACCAGAGCAAGGGAGCTAAAGGGCAAGGAGAATGACAGAGGCTATAGATGGCAATGAACTACACTACCCTTGAGAGGAATGCATTCAAGGAGAAGAAGGGTGAAAGATGATGATGATGAGAATACAAGTGAGTAGAATAGCTTACCGGCGGTCAAGGTGAACCACAAAACTTGAGAGGGAAATGTGAATCCAAACTCTAGTTAAATTCCAATTCAATAATTTAGAGTGAAATGGGACATGCAAAAAGTAATGGTCGATAGATAGAGGAGTTACCCTCTGTTGAAAGATCTCCTATGAGGAAAATTTCAATAATGTTGATAGAAGATGGATGGAAGCCACTGATATATAGAAGTACAACTCCAACGAATCCTAGATTAACCGAGATGAAATGTTGTGCATGCATTGGCATATAAATAGTTTCCAAGGTCGAGGAGCGGTATGGTGCCATGCTAATAAAATTACAAAACCGGCTAAATTGTGCTTAATTTCCACGACAACGAGGAATGGCCATAGCACAGACTGTTGTACAACTAGGAAGGATGAAACCCCATTGTTTATGTCCCTTATGGAAAATAGGCATAAGAATCAAGATCCAGTCCCAAATACTTCATAACTTGAACAAGTTGGATGTATTCTATACTCAGCCATTAGGATGGCTTGTACATGTTGTTGTTGCTTTCCCCTTGTGATTGCCATTTCCACTTGCATGAGGTGTAAACCATAGCACATGATTTCACCCAGGCACCAACAAACAACAAAGTACCCCAAGAGCCATAACTCATACTCAATTTAACTATCATTATTTTAGGGCAGTGACGAAGAGCTTGTCCATGGCACCCTCCATGGGAAACTTTACTATTTAAATTATTATTGTATGTTTTTTTTTGTTAAGATTGGTAGGACTCTCTCATTTTCGATTTTACATGTCCATTATTCACCGCGTAATGGGGGAGGGTAGTACAAGATTTGAACACAAGATCTCCAGTTTGATGAGACTTCATTCCACAACCATCGCCACTTGAAGCTACTCCAGGCGGACATTGTTGTATGTTTTTTATTCCTTTATAATAAAAGAATTATCAAATTCCTTTCATTTTCTTTTTTCTTCTTAAAAGTTATTTCATCTCCAAATATATTGATTTAATATAGTATTTGTAATACTAATATAAATTACAATTTGGAATTAATAGATTTATTGGATTAATTACGCATGAGCAAACTAAAAGGATTTTAACCTGGAACCTCTTGGAACAAAATACCTCATCTTCACTACAACCACCAATTGAACTAACCACAAGGAATTAATGAGATTATTATTTTCAATATAAAAAAAAAAAAAAAAAAAAAATAAATAAAATAAATAAAATAATAAATAAACATTATTAACTTTATGTTGTTGTTTTTTTTTTTAATATATTTTCTAACTGGCAATCTTAGCCATTGTAAATAATTAAAGTAATTTAATAAATAATATTATTGATTTTTAATCAAAACAGTAGAGGAGTAAGAACTATGATAATGAAAATTAAAATGTATAATTTTGAATCTAAACTAATAAATTAAATTATTTAAATATATATAAATTATTTTTAATATAATACATAATAAATTATATTAAATAAATTTTTTAATGACATTTTTGTTTTTCTTGTAATTATCATGAATCTCCCGGATGCGGGTGATGGGACAGGTGTAAGCGAGGAGCCACATGGAAGCCATGTGCTACCTCATGTCCAAGCTCAGCATTGAATTCACACTTCACCGCCATGGAATTTCATCACAGGGAAGGTGACAAGCATTCAATGCGGGTAATGTCACAATGGAGTGTCTGCAACTTGCAGCTGAGGCGTACAGGCTCCGAGGAAAGATCTGGGTTGATTTTAAGGGAGGTCGGCAGAGACATGGAGCACAGTCGTTTGTCTGCAGCATCATCGTCCAGGTTTCTAGTTCTGTGGGAAACGTTGGCGGGTTTAATTCTGATTGCTGTGTGGGCACCATTCGGAGGAGACCCTAGACAGTGAGGTGCAGCGCCATCTTTGCACCTGCATCCATATCAGCCCCTGCAACCCCTGCAAAAATGTTTCGTCGAAGAGGTCCAGCTCGTGGAAGGCCGGCTCGCCCTCCAGCTTCACGACCACGGGTTCAGTGCTGCCGCTTCCATTGCCATAAAGGAATTCAGGCCACCCCCATTCAGGCCAGCCAATTCCTGGACTCAGGCAATCCTGAGGCTGAGCCAGCCCCTGCACCCTCATTTGGGTTTGCCATCTTCTCTTTTGGCAGCACGCGGGACAGACCCCGCATCAATGCCCATGTATCAGTCCTATTTCTCGAAGAATCTCAGGACGAAGATGGAGGCGCGAGCAGCATGGAGAGAACCCCAGTGGGAGGCCAGGGAGTGGAAGAACAGACACCAGCGGAGGCACCTGGGCAAGCTCCCAAAAGCCCTCAGGCTCAGGAAGCTACAACCTCCAAGGAAGAAGCTGAGGAGGACTGGGACGCTCTGTGGGAGAAATATGGCTGGTGCGAAGTGGTTGAGGAAAAGCCTCCCGAATAGCCCTCAGCTGGACCACCTCTTCCTCACCCAGCGCTGTTCAGGTTTTGTTCTGGTTCTCTCTGGTTCTGACTATGTCTATGGCTATGTTTTTTGTCTTATCTGGTTCAGGTCCAATTCGTCTAAGGCCCTACTGTGGGATGTTTATGTTTTGTTCTTATGCCCCTGCGTGGGCAATTCTAGCCAGCTTTCGTGCCCATGTGTGGGCGGTTACAGTCAGACATCGTGCCCCTGCGTGGGCGGTTCTAGGCAGCTATCGTGCCTCTGCGTGGGCGGTTTCAGAATGGTCGAGGTTTTGTCTATGTTTCAATGGTTCATTTTGGATGTCTCAGTTTAGTAGTAAGGCCCCTGCGAGGGCATGTTCTGTTCTGTGAAAGCCAAGCCCACAGCGCCACTGCTAGCCTTGGGCACAATGTCATCTTGGATGTAAATTTCTCACTGTATATAAAATAGTAGCTAGTTTTACAGAGAAAAAAAAATAATCATGAAATACTGAAAATAAATATGTAAATAAGATTAGTATCTGAAAGAGCAGGGCAAGGATTTGTGTCGATCATGAAGACGAATGATTTATGATATGTACAAGTGACATTTCACATTGTACTCTATAAATGTAGGTGTAGTGAGGAAGGACGGGTAAGAAATTTCCGTTAGAAGAGCTTTATTGTTTCGTAAGGTCGGGCAGCTGCTAATTCTTACTTTTAATTCCCAAGAAACTGCATCTGTTTTCCTGTCTAGATTACAGGTTTATATTCCTCTGTAACTCTGTCTACAAGATAATATCAACACTTAATGCTAATACGCTAAAAAAAACACACTATTTATGCACATTTCGCTAGAACAGTTTGGCTTCTTTGAGGGGAGGCAGATTGAAGATGTCGTTGCGATCGCTTAGGAATGTTTACACTCCATAAAGGTGAGGAAGAAAAAGACAGGAATGATAAATATCAATTTGAACAAAACCTACGACAACATTGACTCAGAGTTCCTTAGGTTGATCCTCCATAAGATTGGGCTTGATCAACACAATATTGGGAGGATTATGGCTTGTGTCTCATGTACAAATTTTGTAGTTATCATTAATGGCCTCCCGTCGTCATATATGGGTTTGAGACAAGGTTGTGCATTGTCCCCCTCCTCTTCATGCTTGTTATTGATGGTCTAAGTAGGAAGATGACAAATTCCATGATTGCTATTGATGGTATAGGTAGGAAGATGGCAAATTCCAGGGACCGGTGTCTGATAAAGGGGCACTCATTAAGAAGGCATATCAATATTTCACACTTGATGTTTGGAGATGATCTACTTTTCAGTGCTCAGTCAAATATTGAAGAATGGTCTCATGTGCATTCGATCCGAACGAAGGCATCTGGCCTCTTCTTCATGAATAAATGTAAATTAGAGTTGACCACAGATAATAGCGAGGATAGTCTAATGAAAGAGATATCTTGCATATTCGAAGTATCCTCCATTCATATAGATGAAGACTTTGTATATCTTGGATTCAAATTAAAGCGAACCAACTATGGGAACTCCAATTGGGAGTTGTTACGGAAGTTGGATAAAAGGTTGATGTTGAGGTCAAACAGGTGGCTTTCCATTGCCAGGAGGTTGATATTAATTAAGTATGTACTTAAAAGCATATCGAAGCATATCAGTCTTCTGGATGCACTTATTTATGTTCCCGATGAAGATCATTCACAAAATTGATGCCATCATGGCAATATTTCTGTGGTCCAGTCGTAGTCAGTTCCGGAAAATTCATTTGGTTCGTATGTCAACCATTGCTAGAGTGGTTGAGGCAGGTGGATGGGGCATCTTGGATGCTAAAACACCTTTAACAGGGATTTGATTATAATGAGTCTCTTGAGAGGCTATCTGGTAATAATATATGATCGCAAATCATCAAAGGGAAATACTTGAATTACCATGATTATGAAGTATAGATTAGGAAAGGAGCGGTTGAAAAGAGTAGTTCTTCTTTCTTATGGCACAATACGCTGAAAAGCAATCATTGACTTTTCGGGGGCCTACGCTGGGATATTGGGTCTGGTTCACGAATTCAAGTGGGCGTTGATACCATCAAAGGATTTGAGGCAAACTGATCATTATCTGTTCGTCTTCTTTATCATCTACATGAAAGAGGTATTTTATTTTTTAACGATATTTTTACTTGTAGAATTGAGGCTTCTGTGATCCATCATAGTTATAAGAAGAATTTCGGCGTAAATTACATAAGAAAAGACATTTGCCGACGTGTTTCGAACCAACTAGTGTGGTTCATCGTCAGGACAAGTTGAGGAGACAGATCTCGTCTAGCGCTTTAAATAGTTCGATAAGAGATTCCAACAGCTAAAAAACAATTAACGTCTAATTTTGACCCAAGGACCTTGTTAAATCATTATTATTCTAATTAATATTATTATTCCCAATATTTACTATTTTATTAGTGGAAAGTGGAAATAAGTTACACTCGGTAAAAAAATTAAATAATTAAATAGCTTATTTATTTAAATTCATAAAGATAATTATATAAAGCAACCTTTATCCTTAATATTAATTATTATCCTTATGGAACAAAGATAAATTCGGTAAATAAATCCCATATTACCCTGAAGGTTAGTTTAAAAAATTATTTTATTACCATATTCAACTATATTCAATGGAGAAAAGTCAATAAAAGTATAAATAAGCAGAAAAAAGGGGTTATAAGAATATTAATATATAATAATACCCTATAGTAATAAAAATAGATAATAAGTACCGTCGTATCTAATAACATATAACTACATTCATAGTCATATAGTCATACTAATACTACAGTTAATGTTTAATATATACTAGTATACCTAACATAATCATTATACCCTGTTAGATCATAATTATTTTAATTAATATTATTATTCCCAATATTTACTATTTTATTAGTAGAAATAAGTTAAACTAGGTAAAAAATTAATAGTTTATTTATTTAAATTCTTAAAAATAATTATATAAAGCAACCTTAATCCTTAATATTAACTATTATCCTTATGGAACAAGTTGCTCAGTTCCATCATCGTAAATTCAGGGAAGCCATTGAAATCGAAAGAAGGCCTATCAATCTCAACAGAGATGATGGCTGGAAAATTAGCAGATCTTGGATCCCTGCCCTTTTGTCCTAGTATCATGTTTCAGTTTCCTTCCTGTCTTCCCTTTCCGTCTTGATCTTTGTGTCTCTATTGAATAATTTTATTATTATTATATATTATCGTATATAGGGTATACATATTATGTATTATGTATTTATAGTACTTTATATATTATATATTATTTTATTTTATTACAATATATATAAATAGTAATTTACCTAATTTTACCTTCCTTATTTATAATAAATAGTTAGGATTATTGATTTATATATATTTATTTTATTTATTAATTTAATAGATTAATTACTATGTATTTATTTTTATTTTTATTAATGTGACGATATGTTGTTTTTAATTTTATAGATTTTATTATATAGTATTATTATTAGTAATACATAATGGTTATTTATTGTTATTGTTACCTCTATATATTATTTTTATATATTATGCATTTTTTATTTTTATTATACATTATATATAGGTATATAATTATTATTAAGGTAATAAGCTATTATTTAAACTAACCTTAGGGAAGTATGGTATTTGTTTACCTAATTCCTTAAATATAATAATTATTATTATTGAAATATTAGGTATACTAGTATATATTAAATATTTACTTATATTGTATATATATATTTTATTATTATTGTTTTTAATATATAGTGGGTACTTATTATCTATTTTTATTACTATACTGTATTATTATACATTCTGTTATTCTTATAACTCTTTTCTCCGCTTATTTATATTAGCTATTTTTATTGTCTTTTCTCCATTGAATATAGGTTTATTTGTATAATCAAATATTGTAATAAAATAATTTTTAAACTAACCTTAAGGTAATATGGGATTTATTTACCTAATTTATCTTTGTTCCATAAGGATATTAGTTAATATTAAGGATAAAGGTTTCTTTTTATAATTATTTTTAAGAATTTAAATAAATAAACTATTAATTTATTTAATTTTTTACCTAGTTTTACACTTATTTTCACTTAATTAATAGTAATTAAATATGCAATAATAATATTAATTAGAATAATATGATTTATAGGGTATAATGATATGTAGGTATACTATATATATTAAATATTAAACTTATAGTAATATATATATATATATTTTATTATCTTATTTGTTTTTAATAGATAGTAGGTACTTATTATATTCTAGTTATTACTATATTGTATTATTATATATTATTATATATTAATATTCTATTATTCTTATAACTCTTTTCTTCGCTTATTTATATTAACTATTTTTATTGACTTTTCTCCATTGAATATAGTTATATATGTATTATTAAATATTGTAGTAAAATAATTTTTAAACTAACCTTAAGGTAATATGGGATTTATTTACCTAATTTATCTTTGTTCAATAAGGATAATAATTAATATTAAGGATAAAGATTTTTATATAATTTTGTTATGAATTTTAAATAAATAGACTATTATTTTATTTAATTTTTACCGACTTTAACTTATTTCCACGAATAAAATATTAAATATTGGGAATAATAATAATTTAACAGGGTCCCTGGGTCAAAATTAGACGTTAATCTATTTTAGTTGTTGGAATCTCTGCTCGAACTATTTAAAGGGCTAGACTAGATCTGTCTCTTCAGCTTGTCCTAACGATGAACCACACTAGTTGGTTCGAAACGCGTTGGCAAAGGTCTTTCTTTATGTGATTTATGCCGAAATTCTTCTTATAACTAAAGATACAAAATTCCAGCCTCTAGATCTCTGTGATGATGGATCCATATATAGATAATTGTAGGTGGGTGAGTCATCTTTTGGGGTCTTGATTAGTGTCCTCTCTTTGATAGTTCTTGATTCCACTTGGAGACTGATGATCTCTTACTCATCCCTGGTCGAAAACAGAGAGGCAAGTGTCAGAGGGAAAGCTTCTAGAAGATTCCATGATCTTCCACCTCGCAAATTGCCCCTGCCATTTGTCCATTCCTGACCATTGCACCCTACAGAGGGGCCATTCAGTATGCATCACACCCTTTACACTAGGAAGGTGATATGCATCGCACCCTCTGCACTAGGTATTCAGTATGGTCGAGTTTTTACCATTTCTGAGCAGTTTTTAGTGGAAAACTTCTGGGAGATGATGTAATCAGCTAACCTTGTTCCTTTAGTTAGTGAAGAAACACTTTTAGGGACTTAGGAGCCCTTAGTTTCTGGACATTTATGATTGGGGTTGCAATGCCCAAAAATGTCTATAAGAGTTGCCCCCTAAAGCATGAGGTTGTTAATCTTTTGATGTCGGGTGAAATGATTTACCATGAGGATCTGAAGTTTTTTCGAGCTGGGAGGCTACCTGTAATAAGATACAATACAATACATTATCTTCATAATATTTTTCATGATGTAGCTGAGGCGGGCATTCCCATGCTCAGCTTTATAAATTCATTTTCATGTATAGAGGACAGATAATCGTCTGTGTGGCAGAGTGATGATTCAGACTCATCATCCTTTGATTTGGATGATCATCTGTTCGGCAATGATGTACATTTGATGTCTTTATATTCCTAAATATATTGCAGCCTGGATGGATGAAACTAGATCCGAGGTCTTCAAAATTCGTTCAATATTCACTCGGAGTACAAGT
>APFE030927072.1:58124-92987 GCA_000404065.3 Pinus taeda | reverse complement strand
AATATATACTAGTATACCTAACATAATCATTATACCCTCTTAAATCATAATTATTCTAATTAATATTATTATTCCCAATATTTACTATTTTATTAGTAGAAATAAGTTAAACTAGGTAAAAAATTAAATAAATTAATAGTTTATTTATTTAAATTCTTAAAAATAATTATAAAAAGCAACCTTTATCCTTAATATTAACTAATGTCCTTATGGAAAAGTTGCTCAGTTCCATCATCGTAAATTCAGGGAAGCCATTGAAATCGAAAGAAGGCCTATCAATCTCAACAGAGATGATGGCTGGAAAATTAGCAGATCTTGGATCCCTGCCCTTTTGTCCTAGTATCATGTTTCAGTTTCCTTCCTGTCTTCCCTTTCCGTCTTGATCTTTGTGTCTCTATTGAATAATTTTATTATTATTATATATTATCGTATATAGGGTATACATATTATGTATTATGTATTTATAGTACTTTATATATTATATATATTTTATTTATACAATATATATAAATTAATTACCTAATTACCTTCCTTATTTATAATAAATAGTTAGGATTATTGATTTATATATATTTATTTTATTTATTAATTTAATAGATTAATTACTATGTATTTATTTTTATTTTTATTAATGTGACGATATGTTGTTTTTAATTTTATAGATTTTATTATATAGTATTATTATTAGTAATACATAATGGTTATTTATTGTTATTGTTACCTCTATATATTATTTTTATATATTATGCATTTTTATTATACATTATATATAGGTATATAATTATTATTAAGGTAATAAGCTATTATTTAAACTAACCTTAAGGAAGTATGGTATTTGTTTACCTAATTCCTTAAATATAATAATAAATATTATTGAAGTATTAGGTATAATGATTATATTAGGTATACTAGTATATATTAAATATTTACTTATATTGTATATATATATTTTATTATTATTGTTTTTAATATATAGTGGGTACTTATTATCTATTTTTATTACTATACTGTATTATTATACATTCTATTCTTCTTATTACTATTTTCTCCGCTTATTTATATTAACTATTTTTATTGGCATTTCTCCATTGAATGTAGTTATATATGTATAATTAAATATTGTAAAATAATTTTTAAACTAACCTTAAGGGTAATATAGGATTTATTTACTGAATTTATCTTTGTTCCATAAGGATAATAATTAATATTAAGGATAAAGGTTGCTTTATATAATTATCTTTATGAATTTAAATAAATAAACTATTTATTTTTTATTTATTTTTACCTAGTTTAACTTATTTCCACTAATAAAATAGTAAATATTGAGAATAATAATATTAATTAGAATAATAATGATTTAGCAGGGTCCTTGGGTCAAAATTAGACGTTAATGGTTTTTAGCTGTTGGAATCTCTGATCAAACTATTTAAAGCGCTAGACGAGATCTATCTCCTCAACTTGTCTTGACGTTGAACCACACTAGTTGGTTCGAAACGCGTCGGCAAATGTCTTTCCTTATGTGATTTACGTCGAAATTCTTCTTATAACTATGATGGATCATAGAAGCCTCAATTCTACAATTGTTGATTTTCTTCAACAATTAATAAGAATCCACTTAATTAATAAATTTGATTTGTATTTAAGTCTTTGGATGCCATAATACTGGTGGTGACCATCTAAAACTTAGGAAGAACACTTCTTAAAATCTTCTCAATTAGCTTTCTTTCTGGAACATCTTCACCTAATGACCTCATCTGATTAAAAAGATCTTGCATTTTTGTGATGTAATCATGAATGAATCCATTACTTTGCATGTGAGAATTTTCAAAATTCCTCATTAATGTTTGCAATTAAGCTACAACCACTCCTTAATAAGTGTTCTTTAAAATATCCCATGCTTCTTTGGATGATACTACACCACTGATTCTTGGAAATATAGATTCTTCAATAATGCTTCCTATAAGTGAAAGTGCTTCATTATCCTTCTTAATAAGTTCCTTAAGAGATTTATTTTCATCATCACTTAATGCTTTGAATTCATCAGGAGAAGACATAGTATATCCATCCGTTACAAGTTCACATAAACCTTTAGTGATGAATATAGGTTGCATGCATTTTCTCCAATAAAAATAGTTTGTACCAACAATTTTAGGCAGCATAATAGTGCTTGTCACCATGAGGAGAGTAAGAGAGAGACAAAGAGTTAAAATGCACAAAAGAACACAATGTGTCCCACTTTAACTCGGGACAAGAACCAATACCCCCAAAAAAAAAGACTCAAGCACCACCACAAAATATGATTTTTATTATGTTTGAGTACAATGAAGAGGTAAGAAGCTCAAATATTAAACAATATTTCGTCATTAGTTCATCTCTTACAATTATTTCTCAATTAGTACAATAATGAGAGCGAAAAGGTAATATAACCTTTTTTATACTACTTGTGAGAATATATAAAATATCTTTTTCAATAAAAAAATATATTCACACATAACAATTCAGCAACATAAAAGAAAATGCATTTAAAAGATTCCTCCCATAAATATTTCCCTTCAAAATAGCCCACTAATTCTCTCTTCTTACATTTTTCTAAAATATACTAAAAAATAAAAAAGGGAGAATTCTTACTTCACTTCCTTAATTCCAATATTCCAAGAAAGGAAGTTTTAATATTTTTAAGCTTTAATATTCATGCTATTTAATATTTTAAACCTACTTGAAAAAAAGGCCCATGGTCATATCTTTTAATATTTTAAATATTTCATGTTGTGCATTTTGAACGCAAGTTTCTCCAATGTTCCACCGAGTTTCCAGGATGGGAAACGTGGGAGCATGAAAACGTACAAGGGAAACGTATATAAGCAACCCCAAAATTTAGGGAAAATATGGGAAAATGGGGAGACGTCACAGTCATTAAATTTATTAAATTATTAAAAAAATAATATATAAAAATAAAAAATAAAATCCCAACAATATGCCAATAACTAAGTTAGTAAATAGTAAATCTTAATAATTATGAAATGTACTTCTAAATATGATCATCATTTTGTATTAAACTATTATGAATCACAATTATCATTTGATGTTTATGCAATCATCAATTAAAAATTGTAAATCTAAAAGTAAATCACTAAATTGAATCCATCATTTGGCATATGCAATGTTCCATCTAAATTCATCATTTGGCAATGGGCATTAATATTATGAAAAGTACATCTAAATTAAATTAATCATTTGACACTTGAAATTACACAATGCACATCAAAAGTAAATTCAGTGTATGACAATGACATTATGTTGAAGTCTAAAATAGCCATAGAATTACTAAGCTAAAAGTAAACATAGAAAGAAGTGAAATACTAGTAAATTTCTCAAAACATACTAAATAATAAATCGCAGTTGCAATTTGGTGGCTCCATGTCACAAATGAAAATCACAGCTCCAAGTCACAAAATGAAAATTGTAGCTCGAAATGTCTCAGGCCCTCGGTCGATGTTAAATTCGAATCACAACAAATTGCAGATGGAAAATGTCAAGTGCGGCAATAAGAAAATCTCGGACGGTAAGATAAAATGTTGAGCAAAAATAGAAGGAAAATGTTGGGCGACAAGGTAAAATTGTAGGGTTAATGAGAAACGAATGAGAAATATGAATGATTATGTTTTAAAGTTTTAATTTATCCTTTAGTTTTTATTTCATTTTTTTAATTATATTAAAATTTGTATTTTTTTTAATTGTTATTAGCAAAAAAAATTGGGGGGACGCTTTTCATCACCAGAAAAAAGTCCTCTCAGAGTTTCCGTGAGTTTCCCCAAAAAAGGGGACATGGGGAAACATTTCCCCAGGAGTTTCCCCGTCTCGGGAGTGTGGGGGAGCGAGGAAGCGCATCGCCCACCCTAGGGGACACATCCCCGTGGAACACTAGGTTCTCTAATGAAAAAGATATTTTATATATTTTGATTTCAACACTTCAAATATGAAAGCTCCATCATATTTCAGACACTCCACGTTGGCTACGTGGTGGCTGGCTACACATTTTTTTTGTTTGGAAGACTGGTCTCTATGCTCAGGTATCAAGACGAACCTTGTTTTGCTTTCTTGAAAAAATATAATAATTGAAGAACACACATGCAACTTCAGCAAACACAGATCTGCACATAGTTTCACTACTTTGAATACTTTGAAATACTTTGATCTGCACTAGATACTTTGATTTTCTTTTGAAATAGTAATGTTGAAAAATAAATAAATTGCAGTGGCTAGTATAAATAAAATTGCAAATCAACATTTAATCTTTTGTAGGAATGCTTCACTAATTCTACGGATCCATAGCTAGATCCATGCAGATTTGTTCTCCATGCACATCAATTTTGTGACACAACAACACACACCAAGCTCTAATACCAAATGAAAAAGCACACCAACAAAAAATAAATAACAAAGAAAAATTATTTAACTATAATGCACACATGATCACTTACTTTCATTATCAATAACATATATTTATACATGAGGAGAGGTCTGTTGTTTCCTATAACCTCTCAAAAATCACTCCACAAATCTCTCATCAATCATTCCATAAATCTCTCCACAAATCTCCCACTAAAAGTAATAACTTTAATAATTTCAAATGGATCATTATTCCAACAAGAAGAGAAATATAAATTTCCATAAAAAAATTTGACTAAAATAAATAGAGGCTTGTTGGTTGAGAAGAATAAAATGCTTAAAAGAAATAATTGAAAAATGTGATGTCATTCATTCTAAAAGAAGTGATTTATTTTTTAAACTTGTTGATGTAAATAAATAGTTGGGGGGAGCAAATTCAATAGTAGACACTATATATCTTACTAAACATTTATTGGAAGAGAAATTGGAGGCTCTCAAGATCTCATAGTCTAATGAGTTTAACGTCGTAATTGATTTTTCTCAAGAAGAAATTGAAAAGTGGTCAATCCACCTTTTTAGCAAAAATGAAAATAATTCATCATCTAAGCTTTGAATTGAAGGAGATTGAAGATGAGTTGTTCAAACTCAAGATCAAGTATGAGTTGACAATTACACCATTGCGAGAATACATAACTAAAAAAAAATGGTTAAAGAATACTTTGTTGAAAGTATTTGATCATGATTCTCAGAAAGAAATTATAGTAGCTAGGCCATGTATAGTAGAATAACATATAAATAAAACTTCAACAAGAAAATGAGGGGGAGAGTTTCTAGCATAGTAAGTAGAGTATCATTTTAATAAGATTTAGCCTTCTTAATTTATTTAGAGTTATTAGTCATCTAACTTTTCATTTTTAGAGTATTGAACATCAAAGGTCGATTGAATTATATTTTTACTTTTCTTCCAAGTCTTTCTTTGATCTATATATGGTCCATGGGAGCCCCATCCTAATATCTTAGGATGAATGCATTTCTTATTTGTTGGATATTATAGGATTTATTTATTTATTTATTTTTTGTATATTTAGAAAGTTACTAGAGAACTACTTTGGGCACTTAACTATTGTTATCTCAAGATAGGATGAATGCATTTCTTATTTGTTGGATATTATCGATTTTTTTTGTTTGTTTGTATATTTAGAAAGCTACTAGAGAACTACTTTGGGCACTTAACTATTGTTATCTCAAGATTTGAGTTAAATGCATGAGTTTTCAAATGTGCATCTATTCAAATCCCTTATGATTTTATTCAAATCCCTTATGATTTAATTGAAAGATCATGTTAAATCCTATGCATATATGGCCCTTTACTTTCATCCAAATGATATGATTTACTTTACTTTATGCTATATTAAAAATGATATAATATGAGATTCCTCATTTTATTATTTTAATTCTTGTATTTTGTGAATGTTTTTTTTTTTTTTCCCAAAGGAAAAACCATATTTTTCATTATTAAATAGTGAAAATTATATATAGAAGATGCTGATAAGCATATCCAAAAAATTGTATGTTGATGACTTAACAGATCATGACTGTCTATATTTTGTGAATGTTATTATCATGAATATTTATTTTAATAAGGCTTTCTTTTCTTAGGAATTTATTTATTTGTGTATTTATCGTATCATATTTATTAAAGAGGAGTACCACCTCTCTTAAAGAAAAATATGATTTTCCCTTATAATGTTATCTCCCAGACTTTGAACAATCTTAGAGATCAACAATTTTGGTGACCATACTAGGGAGTAATAAAAACAAAAGCTAGTTTCACAAACTAAGAAATTTGAATGATTTTTAAAAACCTAGTACAAGATTGAGTATCGATTGGACTTGAAGATCAAGGAAGTGTTTTGTACCAATTATATAACTTGGCTTTATCAACAACAAGAATTAAAGAGGAGCTTGAATGCACTTTGCAAGCTTTGGTTCATCAAAATGGATTTTCTCAAATAGAAAGACAAATAAGACTATGGTAAAATCCTAAAGCTAGAATTATACAAAGGACCTATAACAAGGAGCAAAAAAAAGATTCTTGAAACTCTTCAACTAGTTTGATTTCAAGGTTCTACATCAAAAACCTTGGTTATAGTACCAATGAAATATAAAGAATAACAAATAAATGAAATCCCTAATAAAAGAAGGGAGAATAATAGATATAGATACAAATAAGAAGACCAAGATCAAGTCCCTTGGACTTATGAGGGAAGAAACATTAGTTGCCTAATCTTCCTCGGTGTGTTCTCCTTATTTTTAGTGGGGATTGAACTATGAATCATAAGCATCATATTGATTGAGTTATCATAAATTGTGATATTTATTTAATGGAACGTGCTGGAGTTATGGTTAGAGTTATTCTCCAAACTCTAATAGGTGCAACATATGACTAGTGTCTTTCTCTTCCAATAGGATCTAATAGCTCTTTTGATGATATGGAAGATGTATTTATGACCACAGATGCTCATTCTATTCCATATCATACTTATATAATTCTCTAAAATATATCTTGATAAGAATGGAAAAATTAGATATTTCGACCTATGTTTTTTTCAAAATGTTACAACAAATCCTAGAAGTGTCACGCCGAAATGGCCTAGTCAAAATGAAATTGCAAAAAATGTGAAGAATGCAATGAAATTAGCACAAATTATAACATTATCAAGCCATGAGAAGGGAAATATAGATGGAAAAAGACATGTTGGAGAGTAATGTGGACCCATAAATTATTCTCAAATGAGTCCAAAGACAAGTGTTACACTTTTTTATATCACCACATGCTCCTTCATTAAGAACCACTAAAGAACAATTGGAAGGGGTATTTTTCAAGGAAAAATCCCAAATGCAAGAAACACACATACTCCTGAACATGTTTAGAGGGCTCAACAAGTGCAATGTTCCTTTTCGAGAACATATACCATCTAAATAATTTAACTATTTAAAGTCATCTAATGTGATATTGAGTAATTAAATTAATAAAAGTGATTATTAAGTGACTTAAAATTAATCAAAGAATAAACCTTATAAAAAAAATTCACTTTATTAAAAGAAGGAAAAGGACCCATGGTTTTTGGAAGACATGGTGATTTGGATTATTGTGAGTTGGATTTGGGAGTTGTAGTAGCTTACCATGTGAGGAGAAACCCTTGTATGGTTCCTAGTTTTGATGTTGAAACTATACACCTTAGATGGCGGCAATTAGTTTCAGTGGTGAAAGATTCCACCCTAGCTAGTTGAGAGGGGAAACCACTTCAGATTCTTTAGTAGTTCTGATTAAGAGAAAAGAGGAGGTTGTGTTCTATCATAACACATCACTGGAGGAGGCTAAATTTATCAAGGTTGAATTAGATTGAGGTGATTGCTGGAGTTTGAAGATCGCATGGAATCTAGAAGAAACCAACAAAGTATTTGGTTTGAGGTTTTCTCGAGAATTATTGATGTTATCCCCTCTCAAGATTATTTAGTAAATAAATTGGGGTTATTGCCTTATTTTCTCTCCAATTTTCTAAATAGGTTTGAAGGCTGGCAATTTTATTTGTTTCTGGTAAAATTTTATGGTGTATTTTCATTGACGTAATTATCTGGAAATTATTGCAATTTAAAAATAGATATTTCTAGAAAATTCAACATTTTATTTGCAATTTATTATCCAAGGAAATACAAGAAAAATTCTTGAAGGAGTACGTGTTTGGTACTCCATAGCAACAAAAACACTACCAAAAAATATTCGATATTATTTATCACAAATAAATTGGTACTCCCTACAAGGAAACCACAGAGAATTGGTTGTTGTTAGTGGACAAACATAAGGAAACAAACTAAGAACTAAGAACTAAGAAATAAATACATAAACCAAGCTCAGTGGAGAAAACACATCAACAAAGTAATGGAAAAATGGTTTCCTTTATTGATTGCTGAAGGTAAAAGTAATATCATAGATCAATCCAAAACACTTGGAGAGAATTGTTTGAGAAATGGTGCTAAAAAATCCTCAGCAAGGAGGTTCATTTCCTCAATATATTTTCAAGCTTCCTCTCTCTCAAAAAAGTATGAATATTCTCTCTACGGTGAAATCCTCTTCTCAATGAAATGCTTGACTTCTTAGGGAGCAATTTTGGCAGTATAACAATGCTTGGATTCTTCTTCTTTTCTAGCTCTCCTTGAACTTGTATTTATAGAGTTTTTTGGACACTCCTTCCCACCTTGGCTCATACATGTAGTGGTTCACCTCATAAATGAGATGAGAGCTACCAATTCCTTGCCTTTAAGGCTTCTTGGGGCTCAAGGCTCGAATTTGTTAACACTATCATATCAATATTTGGAGCATTGCTCAAGAAATTTTGCGGCTCGAGGTGTTGGCTGGATGTTTCAGTAACCACGTTGCTATCGAAGAAACAACCAAGCGATTGCTAATTTCTAGTAGGTGCGCCTATGTAGTCCAATTTTCTTAACTTGAACCTTCAGAAATATTTTGAGTTTTGGTGCCTATAGTGCTTCTAGCTGAAAATGTCACCCGTGTATGTTTTGATCACTGACTTTGGGTGTCTCTTACTACATACAAATGAGTGTGAAATTTTCATATGATAACAATTACCCCCTGAAGTATGAGGTTAGGAACAAGTGTATAGCCACAATAAATTACTTTTGGTTGATTTGACTGAGGGTCTTACTAATGTTTTGAGAGATTGAGTAACTTGTGGTGAGATGAGTAGGGAAATTCCTTGACTAAGAATCAAAGATAACCATGCTTTGAAAAATTATGAGATAATGCAAGGTAGGCATGTCTTATGCTTGTTATGATGACTAGTGACTAATTATCAGAATCATACAGGAAACAACCCTGTCAAGTTAGCATTGATGCGGTTGACATGCTAATGAATGATGATGATAACTGCTTACACTCTCAGGGGTGCCTATGACAAGTAGACTGAACTAGGTGCCCCCATGCATACACATATGAAACATTGTTGAATGAGGTGCTAATGGATGCATGGGTCTTTGACTCTGGGTACCTCCAACAGAATGCAATGTTAGCATTTTTGAATGAGTTGCTAAATGGTGCATGGGTATTCGACTAAATGAGAGAACTACAATGGTCACAATGTATGATACCACCATGACATGAAAATAATTATGCTAGTGTCAAATGTTAGGGAGACTGATGACATCAATGAGCAATAATGATTCCCACTATGCCAAGGATGTCTCGTTGGGGGTGAGAACCCAAGGTACAACTTCAATCTTGGAAGATAGGTATTGAAGTCAATAGGAAAGAAGCATTAGCCATCTGAAATGTCGATTCAGAGAATCATGGTGAGGATGAAGATAACTGTGATATCGTGGGTCAAAAGGCATGATAATGAGAGTTGACAATATCTGTGGATATGGAAAACTTGCCCAAGGTTGGAACTGTAATACTAGTGGCAGCAGTCAAAACACTTTTTCTGAGGGGGATGCCCTTGGAGTCGATAGGATGTCTAGGGTAGGTAAAGCATGTTCTGACTGGAATAAAAAATGATGAATGAATGTGGATCATGGTGTGGTGAGAAGAGAGCTCCAACAAAGGGTGACTAGTGACTATCGTCTGGTACACGACACAAAAATGGGTGGGAAATCTTTTCCTAAAACAAATTGTACACTTTCCAAAAGAATGTAAAAGGTGGTTTGGGATCTACATACATGGAGATGGGTGCCCCAATGAAACAATGACCTACGTGATGATGTAGGTAAGGTATTTTACTGAGGGTTGGGGCCCCATTGGTTAGTCTCGGTGTTAGGTTGATAAGGCAGATGAAGTGACACAAATGGGCTATGCTTGATGGAGGTATGGTAAGCCAAATATAGAAGATGAGGATGCATTCAACTCGATACGACACAAAATAAATGGGGTGGCCCGAGAGAGGGATTGATAAGCAATAAGTGAAGAAGAGGAGAATGAGGCTTATCTTCAAGACATGTGAATGAGATGGCACCTAGGCTTAAGTGAATGGGCATGGATCCCAATGTGGTGATCTGTAAAGATGGGATGATCCATGTATGGGGAGGTACTATCGACCAACATGGACGCTTACTAGGTGCAAGGTGAAGGTGGTGGTAAATGCGGTCGAGATGATGGACCGTATGGTGAATTTTGTAGAAATGATGTCAAGATATAAAAAGCTTTGAAAGAAGCCTATCATGTTGAGTGGAGAATGATACCCTAACTGTCGTCGGCCACTTGGGGACTAAGTCTGATGGGAAATTGAATCAAATACCTATAATTTCGACAACCAGTATCCTAAGTGAAAACATCTTGATATAAACATATATAGACGAAAATGTTCCCAACAAGATGAAACGAAGAAAACAGAAAGGAGCACCTACGAGGAACTCTAAAATGTGAAACAAGCCCAAAGATGAGTATTTTGAAAAAATGGAACAGAGGGTACCATGATGAAGATGACATCATCCTAATCATAATGTCATTAACGGTTTTTTGAAAGGAGGTCATGAGCTCCAAAATGGGTTACCGAAAGGTGACATAGAGGGTCATATATAGGGCGAAGTGGGCCATATGTCACCTCATTGTACTTGTTGTTGTGGATTGCAGAGCTGGGCTCATGGTCTACTTTCTTATGGTACGATCATCTTGTGTACCCGGGTAGCGTGTGAGGATAGTCAAGTAAGATGCCACTACCCAAACTTTGTGATTTTGGTAGCTTGGGATAGATAGGATGTACAAGTATTTTTTAGGTGAAAATTTGAAATCCATGAGGGAGATTGAGAAACTGTTGCACGGGTGTCGCAGCCAAAGGGATAATAAACACACATTGGCACATTTGACAAAGAGACAATCTTGCGACCTCCATTCCAAGGATCATGCGGCTAGGGTAGAAACAGGCATGTAGATTGCATGAATATGAAGAGAGCAGTTGCGTCTTTAGTGAGTCTGTGCGAGAAACAAATGCACAGACTTGGGGCTGACGTCTATGCAGGAAAAAATGAGAGAGTTGCATGGCGGTGCGATTGTATGGGAAACAGTCACATGACTGCACATGCCTGTTAATGAAACAGACATGTAGGTTGTCTGAAAATAAAATTTCTAAGCCTATGAGGCTCATGTTGTTTTTCTTGATGATTGTGAGCAGGATGGGGATGACATGGAGAGAGAGCAACTGGGAGCCGATCAGTATAGCCGTGGAAGGTGATGCCTGGGCTAGGGGTCTATTTGCTAGATGGGGGTTACTAAAGTTTGTTCATAAGCCCCTACTCAGATCACAAGAGGAATTCTTGCATTTTGTGATTGGGAGGTGGGGGCTAAATCGAGGGGCCTTCGACATTTGGGGTCAAGATATCACATTCACTGTAGAGGTGGATGTATATTTTGTGACTAGGCTAGTATCACGAGGGGAGGTACCATGAGACCCCCTACCCACAGGTTGAGTGAACTTGGGTGAGTGGGCATGACATCATTGCGAGTACACCCCCAGCAACATGGGTGTCTTCAAGTTGATGTGGTGATAGACATAGTTGAGTGAGCAACATTGGCTATGATATTGAAACTAGTGGGGTCTTCATCGCCACACCAATTTTTAGGGGCTTAGCTGGCTCTTTTGCAAAGGCTCCAGGGAGGATCTTTCTATGACAGGGTAGGCTTCCTCCATAGAGGATGATGATGCAGTTGTCACCAGTTTTCCGAGGAAAGTCTATGAGTTTTTGTTATGGTAGAATCATCTGCAAAAACTTGTACCAAAAGGTGGTGATGCTACAGCCGGTGGTGGCCCATTGGTGGTAGTGCCTATAAGACCCCCTAGAGATTCCTGGATTAAGCAGTGGGAAATGGTGATACCCCGTGCTAGTGGTGGAGAGGTGGGGCGATACTGGGCGACCATGATGGAGGGTTTGAGGGAGTCCAACCCTCAGATGATTTTGGAGTTTCCATATGTTGGCATGGATTTCCAAGGAGATCCAGAGATGGGACTGGTCCCAGGTGATGCTTAGGATTCGAAAAAAATGTGATTTGTGTATTATGCATTTTTTCTTATTGACATTTAATTTTGATGTATATTTATGCTTAAACTGATATCATACATGTTTCCTTACAAATGTGAGACCCACTTGACGTCCATTGGCCTGTTTGGTGGGAAACGATCCTCATTGTCTACGGGGGATTGGCATGGTAGGAGGGCCACAGAGGAGTAGAGATGGCATGGTGCAGGATGACCTTAAGAGGCCAACCCGACTCTGAAATTTGGAGATCGGTTACCCCTCTAGAGAGGGGGATAACTCTTCTTATCGCTTAGAGTTGGAGAGGATGCAGGAATGTGTTGAGGCAATAAAGGCTCGAGAAAAGGTTGTTGAGGCATCGACATGGCTCGTAGAGGATGCACGAGATTGTGTGGATGCCTTGCTATAGGGGATGCCTGATCATGGATGGGCATTGTTGGGCGAGAGTACGATTGACAAGGTGATGTCTCAGGATAGGGTTAGGCGTCCTGTTTCATTGACTTGTGGTGGGGGTGTTGACCGCACGATTGATTTTGGTACCAACACCGCATGAGGATGAGGCGCCTGATGCAGGGGGTGATGGGGGCATTGTATCCCGACCCTAGATGTATTTATTTTTTGTATGCATGTACCAGGTCAAGAAACCATTATGAGGATGCTCCCCTTTTTTATGACTTGATTTTTCCTGGCGATGGCTAGTAGATGTAATTTTGTGTACACATATTTTTGCGGATTTCCATGATGTGTATATATGCTTATGCTTTTATACATGTGATGTATTTTTTTTTCATTTATTGGATGAATATGATGTTTTACGATTCATGTGTATTGATGATCATGCATATGTGATACATGCTAGTGTAGTATTTGATTAGCTATGCTTTCGGCCACATGATTTTGATCTCTTGGTATATGTGCAAATATGAAATGATCAAAACCATGAGCTAACCTTTGTTCACAAAAGTACCTCCAAAAAAGGAAAGGGTCATGTACTTTGAAGGTATGTTCCACTGTGATACAACAAGCTAGGAATCAAGGAACACATGTAGGTGACTGAAACCTTGATGGGAGGCATCAACCAAAAGGCCTATGACGACATCGTATTTGGCTTGATTATTAGTGGATGATCCGATACATATCCCATGGTGGAAGGGTATCAGGTCAAGAGAGGATATGACCCATGCTATTGTAGTGAGGTTTAGCGACCATCTAGAGGCACCATCGGTGAACCTGTGATAATAGGCTGGTGGATGATCCATCTACACAAAAAAGGGAGAGAGTGACTTTAGTATACATCTGTGATGGGGTGATCATCATAAAAATAAGGCACGGTGCATACTTTTACATTATAGGGTTGTGGTTAATGTTATGGGTAGGATTTTTTGAGGTAAAACCCATTGATAGGATTTTTGTGGCATGTCCCATCAGGCTATGCTAACATATATGCCCCTTTGTGGAAACAATGTTTACCAATGTATGGTCCCTTCCACAGTGTTTCAAACTTCCTTGGTCCTAAAGCTTCTTTGGCAACATCATAGAGAAGGACTAAATCCACTTTAGTAAATGATGAAGGGGTTACAATGTGGTCAAAGGAGGCTTTAGTCCTTTTGTGGGCTTCGTTATGTTGGGGTGATTCCCTGACTTTCATCAACATGTTCCAACTATGCTAGCCTCTGCTCTAAAGATGAGGTGTCTAGGAGAATTTCGATGGTTGAGTGTAAGGTAGGTGTTAGCACTCCTTAGTGTCCCAAGGCTAAGAAAGGAAGCCAAGGAGGTAACCTCAAACCAATATTTAGATATGGAAGCTAGCCCTACCAAATCAAAGAGGTCTCTCTCAAAGGTCTCACAGCCAATGAAGTGACTGGAGAGGGAATTAGATGTTAGGCTAGATTTTAAGCTCAATGGTGTTTGATTTTATGGTTTTCTGGATGAAGCTCATAGATCTAGGACTAGGCTAAGGTTTCTAATGATCAATTGTAGAGATATAATGGGCAAGATAGGCATGATCAGTGAAAGAAATAGGTTTTCGAGGTGGTACTGAGATGAAAAGGTAAAGGGTTAGAATGAGCATGTAACCATGAATTCATTCATTAAGAAGAAAGAACACTAGCATGCAAATCTCATCAAAACAGAGCATATAACTTATGAATTATGTTTAAAACTGATGAGATGATCACAAGAAAGCATAGAGATGGTAGGAAAAAGAAATATCAGAGAAAAAATTGTCATAAAAACATAGCACAAGAATCCCAAGAAAATAACTACAATTGCCTATTATATTACTTCAAAATGTACACTAACTCCAAGCTATGATTATTGAACATTCAACCACAACACTTCAAAATTTGAAGTATTTATACAATTATTGACAAAATAATATCTTTAAATAGAATTCTAGATTTGTTACAAAAATTATAAAAATAAATCAATACTGCTAATAATATCAGTCGACCGAGTTTCTGGTGTTGTTCTGGGCATTCTTGTGGCAATTGAGGCCTCAAATAGAAATTATTGTTAGTCCTGTTGGCTGATGAACTGCGCTGTTGTCCCTACTTTCCACATTCCATTTGAGCGGAGGCAGAATGGATATGCATAAAAAATTCCTCACTGTCCTTTGAGCAGAGGCAAAATGGATAATTTGGTGCTCTGTGAATGGAGGAAAGTACACGAAAAACAACGATCGGGAGCGTAAAAATAAACACATTTTGACCATTCGGGGGGATTATGAACTGTTGATCTAAGCCTACTGATCCAGGCCGATTAAATGTGGGTCGTTGATCTGTGCCATTGGATTATCGTAATCGCAACAGGGGAGGGGAATTTACCATGATTTTTCCTATTTTTCCGATGGGCTAGACCTGAAACTTCAAAAACCGCAATATATAAAATATCATGTCCCCTGGCTTTATCGCATCGTGATCAGGGAGGGGCATAGGATGGATGGACACAAAATACTTTAAAATATAGTGGAAAATTCTTTCGGATCTGTCGCAATCACAATATGGAGGGGGTTGGCGTAGTTTGTTGACATATAGGAATTGCGATTGCTATTGCAATCGGTAGAATGAGCAGGAGTAATAGGGGATATGACATAGAACTTTGCGATATGCAGTATTAAGATCGTGTGATATGTGATTGTAGTAAACGTGGTTGGTAGGTCATGGGTCTCCTGCATTGGGAGTGGAACCATAAAAATGGACCCAAAAACCTTTCAAATCCAACCTATAAAATATCACATCCGTGCGGCGTTCGCCTGATCGCATCGAAAACGGAAAGGGGATCTACAGTTGAATTATCATGTGAAACATGTGATTGTGATCGCATGATCACAATCGACAAAGGGAAGAAGTTTGGGTGTGACGTGTTGTAGTGGCTACAACCACCCTCCAAAATTTTTCCTTAGCCTCGTTTTGGAGCCTCCCTTCCAACCTTCACAACAACTTGCCTTGCTTCGTCAAGTTCACAAGATTCAGTGTCTTTCTTGCAAAAAGGCAACTTGTTGGTCACAACTTGATCTATTCCCCTCACAGGCTACTCACTCGGACTTGGTCCAGTTGCAGGTTGAGCAACTTCCCCTTGAAAATTGTGCATTTTTGGAGGGAAACCAACTTTCCCTCTAGAAATTGTGCAATCCTCTCTGGCAGCTTGTTGGGCTTTAGGATTGCACAATCCTGCCTGCCAACACTCCTAGTAGGATTTGTGCAAATTTCCCCAGCAAGGCTGCTCAGCCCAGAATTTGCGCAAATCTGGGCAGCAGTCAGCTGCTTTGCCCTGAAATTTTGCAAATCTCATGGGCAGCCAAGTTAGCTCCCTGCCAGAAATGCAAATTTTTGTCCAGCAGTTGAGCAGTCTCTTGCATGTGTAGCTGAGTTGCAGTTCCCTCCGAGACTGAGTAGAGCAGACTTTCATGCATAGGATGCTTCTCCCAAGGCAACATGCAAAGGCATGCCTTGTCTCAAAGATCTATGTTTATAGTTGGAGGTTACATGCAAGGAGAAATTATGAAACCTCCCACCAAGTGTCGCTTCCCCTAGATTTATGGCATGTGCATCACAACCTCGATGTTATCAAAACTCATCAACCAGAAACTGTAGAGCTCATTCCTCACATCAACCTTACAACTCTGACAACCCACATCACATATAGGAGTAGTCAGCACATTCAACTCAATTGTTTTGGGGTAAGCCCGCTTCCCAAGCCTTGTGCTGCATTTATGTCGTTTTTTGTGTTTTCGCTTGTGGGAGTACCATTTTCTTGATTTCCTTGAACAATTGTTGTCGTTTACATGTATACTAGCTTTGTTTCAGTTTTCGTTGCTATCTCATTACTGTCACCTGCATGAAACTGTTTTGCACGGGCATTCACCCAACCAACAAACTACCTCACCCACATGCATGTTGATCTGTTTGCTGAGTCTTTCATTCATGTTTTACATGCACTGTCAATCACTTCTACTACCACTTAGTGCTTCCATGCATTTACTATCTTAGTTTCTTTTATTTGCCCATCAGTGAGTCAGGCCAACCTTGGCCTGGACTCTGCCTTCACCAAGGCTGCATTGCATAATCTAGGGAAGGAAGGCTCACCTTCCTCTCCAAATTTGTGCATTCCTTCCCAGCACTGGCCTCCAAGACTGTTTTACACATTTCTAGAGGACAGTGGCTGCTTGGCCCAAGAAATTGCGCAAATCTTTCCCTAGGCCAGTAGTCCTTCCCAGCTGGAATTGCACATTGCGTAATCCTAATAATCAGCAGCTAGAATGGACCGTGTATTACACAGTTCCAACAATCAGCTAGTCTCCCAATAGCCCAGACTGTGCCTTGTGTAGTCTTGGTAGTCAGTCTCCTGACCTCTTGGCCGAAATTACACAACCTTCATGATCATGCACCCAGGTATGTTGCAAGTCAGTTCTCATGTTCATTTTGGTTTTCGACTGATAAATTACTTACCATGAGTGTTGCCATGTCTCCAGGTATCCCAGGTGTTCATCTGCCTCTCATTTATGCAGGTACAATGGTTTCCCGGAGAGTAGAGACAAAGACAACGTTTAGATCACACCTGGAGATGCAGTTGATCAAGTGTTTATGGGCTTGCCTACTCACGAAGACATCAAGTTGTTCTTAGACAAGGACATCAAGCAGCAACATCATAGCAAGCAACATCATGAACAATAGTTGAAGGCAACATACCGAATGCGATGAATACAGTGAATGCAATGAATGCAACTAACACAATCAATGCACTGAATGCAAGAGGAAGGTTGTTGATAACACAGGGGTGGAAAGGGTGGAAAAAAGTTGCAAGCTAAAGATGATGAAAACAACTTTGGAGACTCAGGCTATGAGGTGAAGGCACTACATGATGATCACACGAAGACATGGAATGGAACAAAGAAGGAGTTGCATGTGCTGAAGCAACAACTCAGGAAGAACATGAAGCTACACAAACAGATGAATGAGTTGCAAGAGGAACAGGAACAACAGTGGGCACAACATGCACTCACGGATGAAACTGCGCCTGTACAAGTTAAGGATCCATCCTAGCAACTGACACAGAGTAGACATGGTGAGAAATGTTGTTGATCACATGCAAGAGATTCAGTAGCATGCATGTTGTTGTACACACGCATGCAATCCAACCCATTTAGCACACTCACCATTGCGAAGACAAAAAGCAAGTCCAATTGGAGTTGAATGTGTACTTCAACAAGTTGATGTGCATGACCACCAACACACACTTGAAGATCAACATAGACACTATAAATAAGTGTGTTTCTGATTTATTCGCACCCAAGAAGACCATGTGCATGATAGTCGACGAGTTAGATGAAGAGGCCAAACCAATGCACGGTTACAATGGAGGCAAGAGTTCGCTTCAGAAATATGTCACCATGAGGTGCATGCACACCATCACGGACAACCAAGCTTGGCATCAACTCACCACCTTCACCTTCACAAGCATGTCGAAGAGTTGGTTTCAGCATAGCCGACCGAGTGTTAGTGATGTCTTGCTTGGCTTGCTCAAGCCATGTTGTAAGCTCTAGTTAGTTAAGAAGTTTTTTAGCGAAAAATGGAGTGAAGGGTCTTGATAGCGAAGTATAGGTGTTTTAGATTTTAGTGTAGGTAGAGGATCTGCAGATAAATGCACAGAGGCCTAGGGTAGAACTCTGCAGCTGAGTGGGCGGACCCCTGCAGCTGTGTGCGTAGGGCAGAAAGAGTCTGTAATAATCTGGAGATATCAATAAAGAGAAGCATTCTACAAATTCTATGTCTCTATTTCCTGTTAATGCATCTGGTTATATCGTGTGTCTTTCATTACAATTCTTATGTGGTGCATGAATGTATGTAATTATGCTGGTTAATTGAACGCAAGTAAGAATATCAGACTACGTGGTGCTAACCGTGATTGTTTAGTAAGATAGGTAAAACACTAAAAGATAACTTGGAAACCTGTTCAATATGCCATCACAGCAGTACAAAAATACCTGAACCGCAGGTTAGGGCTACGTGAAGGTCAATCGTACTCCTTCATGGAGGTACTGAAGGGAAAAATAAAGGGCTAGACTAATAGAGCCCTAGAACTTAAAAACCTACACGAAAGCAAGAATAAAAGGAATAAACCAACATCATGACCATCTTAGGGTGCAGAAACTTGGTTCTAACATTCCCCCATACTACTTCAGGTGAGACTTCGGTCCGCGCTCCACGGGCTGATGCTGAAAGGGCTAGTAGTGTAGGAATTTGTTTGGCTAACTAACGCTGAACCTGGGTCAGGCTCTGCACAGCCAACACATGGTTCTGTTGCCGGGACCAGAATCTGCATAAGAGATTGTGATGTCGTATCACTGGAATCCAACTAAGAAAGAGATCGGGGCTGGTTGGATAGGAAGATCCACGAATTCATGGTGCAGGAGAACAAAAATCCACGACTGACAAAGGAACAATGGTTGGATAGGTACCTATACATAGAAATCCACGAGATTTTTTCTGTTCCTTTTTGGTTGAGTTATACGATGGGTCATGAAGCTAGCAGATAACCAAGGAAGGTGGAGACTTGACGGTCCTATTGTTTAGACCCCAGAGCTAGTACAAAAATTGGAAGCCTCTGAGGATAAGATTGCCCGTGCTGTCGACCATTGGCTTGATCGCATCATGGGAGGATTTGTGACTGAATTCGCGGTCGATACCTGTTATAGAATTATTTGGGAACATCAATCCCAAACTCATATGTCGATGTAATTAGGGTTTATCAACCCCTAATATAGTTGTTTTATGCCCTAAAGAAACTAAGTCCTTTGAATGCTTCATTTCCCAAAGGTTCCATCACAAAATTCATCCAACAAGTGCCTCTAAAGAAATCATTGTAGGGAGCCCTGTGTTAGGGTGCTATGCATACCAGGTGCCACAATGTCCAAGTGTTATGCATCGCAGTTAGGCCCTCTCTAAGGTGACATGGTCGAGCTTAGACAAAATTTCGGGAGAGTTTGAAGAATCAGTTACTCATGGAAACCTCTAGAAGCTTCTCTAGTGCCACCTCCCTAGCGGTGTCGCCAATTTGTTTCCGGGAAAATTAGTATTTCTAAGAAATGCTAACCCTCTAGGCTTGGCAACTAACCTAGAAACAATAGTTAAAATAGTTCACTATTTTTCCTATGAATGACAAATAAGAGAAAGATTATAAAGAGCCAACATGTAACTTCCGCTTGATTCCTTGCTTGATCTCTCTCTCCTTTGGCCGATCTCGTTACTCCTCCCCGTCCTTAACACACTTGGAGAGTACCTACACAATTCTAGAAACATAGACCCATTAAAGCATAATGATCCATAATCCATAAACATCACAGAATCAAAAGTATGATAAACATATAATTGCATTGAAAGATTACACAATCATAGGGAAAAAAGCTTGAAAATATTTATTAATAGAAAGGAGGATTACAACCCATAAGTTCGATCTAGTGCAATCCTCCTAGCTTCAAACCTTCTTCACCTCATGAGTAGCAAGAAATTCTGACATTACAACAATACTTTGCCTCAATAATAAAACCATCAACACTTCCTTATCACTTAGAAATCTTCAGCCTCCAGATCTCTTGGATGAGGGATCCATTTATAGATGAGTGAAGGAGGTTGAGTCATCACGATGATGATGAATGCATTTCTATTTTTTGGAACTGGTTCAATGAAAGAGGGGAATAGGATGTGGTTTCCTAATTCCTTTAGTCATCCTTGGGCGAACTCAGAGGGGTAGGTGGCACTGGAGAAGCTTCTAGAGGTTTCCATCAGTAACTAATTATTCGAACTCTCGTGGAATTTTGTCTAAGCTCGACCATCGCACCTTAGAGAGGGCATAACTATGATGCATAACACTTGGACAGTGTGGCACCTGCTATGCATAGCACCCTAACATAGGGCTACCTGCAATGATTGCTTTAGAGGCACTTGTTAGATGAATTTTGTGATGGAACCTTTGGGAAATAAAGCATTAAGAGGACTTAGTTTCTTTAGGGAATAAAACAACTATATTAGGGGCTGATAAACCCTAATTACATCGACATATGAGTTTGGGATTGATGTTCCCAAATAAGTCTGTAACAGTTGCCCCTTAATGGTAAAGATAAGTTTCATCAAGTGAAGATTGAACGAGATTGAAGACCTCGGATCTAGTTTCATCCATCTGGGCTGCGATATATTGAGGAGTACCAAATAAAATTTACAAAGGCTTTACACAAATGGTCATCCTAATAATGGATCACAAATATATATATGTAGAATCAAAAGTCTATATATGTAGACGACTATTTGATCTATGTACATGTAACGAAAGTTTATAATCTGAGCATGGGAATGCCTTCCTCAGCTAAGTTCATGAGAAGAATCAAAATTATCATGATATATTGTATTTTAATTGATAGATATTTATGACCTCATGCTTTAGGGGGCAACTATTACAGACTTGTTTGGGCACATCAATCCCAAACTCATATGTCAATGTAATTAGGGTTTATTAGCCCCTATTATAGTTGTTTTATGCCCTAAAGAAACTAAGTCCTCTGAATGCTTCATTCCCCAAAGGTTCCATCACAAAATTCATCCAACAAGTGCCTCTAAAGCAATCATTTTAGGGAGCCCTGTGTTAGGGTGCTATGCATAGCAGGTGCCACACTGTCCAAGTGCTATGCATTGTAGTTAGGCCCTCTCTAAGGCGCGATGGTCAAGCTTAGAAAAAATTCCGGGAGAGTTTGAAGAATCAGTTACTCATGGAAACCTCTAGAAGCTTCTCTAGTGCCACCTACCCCTCTGTGTGCTAAAAATAATGACTTAGGGAATTGCACTAGTGTGTGCTCTTTGGTGTTTGCTTAAAAGTACTTAATGCTCTCTCCCTTGTTGTTAGGATTTTCATTGTTGAACATAAATGAAAAGATTGCTTATCATTTTAGATGCATCTTTAGGAATTTCAGAACACATTTCATGGTGATCCCTCAAAGGCAAATTTTTAAGAAAGATCAACTTAAAATGAACCTCAATTAACTTAACAACGCTTTGGAATTTAACGCAACACATCTAGAGGTCTAGGCTAGAGACGTGTTCCGGTGTCTTTAAACCTAGTGGCTGTCGTTTTCATTGAAGGTTGGGTGATTCCTCCTCTTTGATATGATAAGTGCTAGTATGGACTTGTGCTCCCTGTACCATTGTTTATATAGTGGGATACCCAAATAGGCTTAAATCCTTTATCCCTAGGAAGCCGAGTCTACCGCCTTACTGATCACAATGCACTGAACACAACATTCGAGAAGATTGACTGCCATACATAAAGTCCTTGGTCATTTCTCTTTCATTTATCGCCAAGGTGTATATTGCAGTTTTGCGATTTGTCTGGTAAACCCTCTTGTCTAGAATCTCCAGAGCAGTCACTTTCGTTCCTTTTCGAGTCTTTAAAAGTAAAAGGATCATTTGAGAACTTGTCCTTTCAGGCTCATTAAAAATCGAAGGCGACTAGAGTCATCTTTTGCTTTTTCTCGACTCTTTAAAACTGAAAAAGCGAAGTTGTGTTCCAAGTGTCGTAAAAATTAATTGACTGCAGATAACATCTTCCACGCTTACTCCTTAGTTGATCTTAGGTTGATGTTTATGGAAACAAATGCAGAGTCCACTGATCAAGGAATTCCTTTTGATGGACATCCTAGTCCTTTTCCTCCATTTGGAAATACTGGTGCTCCATATATGGCTACATTGTCCCTTCAAGGATTTACCATTGGCTTGCCAGTATGGTTGTTTTCAACCTCCTTGGTTCAAAATGTCATGATTTCTCCGCAATCGAGTACACCTCCAACTGGAAAAAATCAACCTCCAGTTGATCCTAAAGTTGACCCTTTACCTTCTTCCCCGTTTGTTTCTTCCTCCCCTTCTTCCTCTTCACCTTGCGAAAGTATTGGTACTAGTAACCAGGTGGCTAGGAAGAAGAAGAAGAAGCAAATTCAGCAGAGGGGCAACCAAGAAACCATTGTTTTGAATGCAACATCTGATGAGAAACCACCCGTCAAGCCTCACAAAGTTCGATATCCATGCAAACTTTGTATAGGAAACCACCTTCTTCGAAGTTGTCCTGAAATTCCTTAGATCTTAGAAGAATGCTCCTCCCGCTCACATCATCCTGTGTCATCAACTTATGGAGATCATGTTGGTGACACACCATCAACTAGTGATAGTAAAGTTCATGGAAAGAAGGGAAAAGTCAAATTTCCATGCAGGTTATGTGAAAGGAATCACCCATTCACCTTTGTACCTATCTGGATTAAGCGAAGAAAGTGTTGGATAACCGTCTTGGTTCACTACAACGATTTCCATATAGTTATAGGAAAGTCTCCCTAAATCCTTCACTAGTTGATGACTTGACTGACCAAAATCAACCATCGATCAAAACCACTCTCTCTGAAAGTGAGTCCTATGAGTCTATATCCGATCCAAATCAATAGGTCGAGGTAACAATTGACCTGATTTCACCTTTAGCTAATCGTACCTTTCCCGAAGAGGGTGAAAATCATACCACTCAAGTTCTTTTTGTTTCCTCAGATTCAAACGAGCTTGGGGGAAGTCCACCCATTCCATCAAGACAGGAGGAAAATCCTCCAGTTGTTTTAATCAAGGGGTTTATTCTCCCGTTTCTACGGTAACCCTCCAAGTAGTCTAGTCACTTCCTTTGATTGGAATCGACTGGCAGAATTTTGCCTTCCTTCTTATGTGCCTTTCCAGATCATAGTATAAGTTTGTAAAATGATTGTATCTGGCACTAATATAGATGAAGGTGCATCATTGAGTATCCTTTCCTCAACTGCTTGGAAAGTTCTTGGTTCACCACCGCTTGTACCTGTTACATAGAATCTGTTGGGCTTTAACAAAGGAACTAGTTGACCATTAGCGATCCTTCCTCAATTACCTATTACTTTGGGAGGGAAAACCATTTATCTGAACATGATGGTAGTCCTAGGCCCTTTAGATTACAATTTACTTCTTGGGCGCGACTATGTTTTTGACATGGGAGCTATTGTTTCAACACTCTTTCGAGTGATTTGTTTCCCGCATGAAGGTAGGATTGTCACTGTTGACCAGCTTTCATTTTCGGTCTGAATATAGCTCCTAGTCAACCATCTTCCCTAAATGGTCCTTTTGTACCAATGGTATCATCCCCGCCACGGGTTAATTATGTGGCAACCTGTTCCATACCTACATCAAATGACGATCAATTCAGTGATGTTGTAAAACATGTACTGGGGGCATTGAAACCAGATTTCTCCTTCATGAACACTTATGAGTTGTGATCAAAGGAGTCCGAGGATAGTTAATTGTCTTGTTCAACCTCGTTAAAAAATGAAACAAGGAGTCAGAGGATAGTTCGTGGTCTTGTGTCAACCTCGTTAAAAAATGAAACAAGGAGTATGAGGATAGTTCTTTTACTGTGTCAACCTCAATTAATAAAAATGAAACAACTCTCGAGGATAGTTCGTTGTCTTGTGTCAACCTCGTTAAAAAATGAAACAAGGGTTTGAGGATAGTTCCTTGTCTTGTGTCAACCTCATTAAAAAATGAAACAAGGAATATGAGCATAGTTGCTTGTCTTGTGTCAAGCTCGTTAAAAAATGAAACAAGGTCCCCTGGAGCAAAGTTCCAAGTCGAGTCTTTGAGTAGATCTCGTAAAATCCCAGTTGAGTCTTTCACTTGATCTCATAAAAGAACCTTCATTCCATCCACTTGATAGCCTTGAGTAATCTACTTAGGTGAATGTCATGAAGCTTGGGGGGCATGCACCTAGTGGTAAAGATAAGGTTCCCTGTAGGTTATGTGAAGGAAATCACCCCATTCACCTTTGTCTATCTGGACGAAACCAAAAAGGTGTTGGATAATCATCCTGATTCACGACAACGATTTCTATTTGGTTATAGGAGACTCTCCCTTTCATCATGCTGGGGGCATGTAAACCAATCCAAGCATAGTTTTTCATTTCAAGCTTGTATAAACATGAAACTGAATCTAAGCATAGTTCCTTATGGTTCAAGCTTGTGTAAAAATGATCCCATTTCCATTTCTAACCCTCGTGATTGCCATTCTATCAGCCTCTTTCATTAGATGAGCCTCGGTTGTTTTCATCCCATCGCCACCATCCCATTGGCCGATCATACACTTTCACTTGGTTGTTTACCCTTTTTGAGGAACAATTGCAATGAGTGGTCTTATTAGCCAGCCTCTTCACATCAATCAACATGTTTTGAGAAGTTCCAACATCACCGGAACCAGTTGCTACCCTAGACACCACTCGTTCCTCAAAATAGAGTCCTCTTTAAACTCTTTTCAGACTCTCTAAATAAGAAAAGATTATCGAGTGCTTGTCTATTCCAGCTCGTTAAAGTATTGGAAACAACATCTCTCTTGTATTATTTTATGCTTTTTCGGACTTGGGTGAATATTTTACGAAAAATAACTTATAGAGGTTTTTTTTGTCCCTTAAACTCTCTAAAAATGAAAAGGACCGAGTTATCTTTGTTGTTAAACTCATTAAAATATCATAATAGCGACAAACTTGTCCATCTAGACAAGACCGAGTTTCATCGTCGCTAGACTCATTAAAACATCTAAAAGTGATGGGTTTTCCCGAAGAGTGAATTATAGAACAAGCATATGTTATCCTCCTCAAGGTTGATAAAGATAAAGAGGTACTGGTCAGCAATGACTGGGGAAAATGGGAAAAGTCTTGAAAACTTATGGTAGTGAGTTGCTCTTGAACATGACATTTTCACTTCATCTCCATGATTAAGTTGGGTTGGGTCATTCCATATGATGGCTATCATACCAGTGGTCTATCACACCATCCATCAATTTTTTTTTGGGTCAGCGCTACCAATTCATCTCAGTGTCACCGATATGTTCAAGAGAAGTCATCCAGTTAAAACTTCATCTGTTGCAATACTGTAAACCTTCACTTTCATGACCGCCATTTCTAAACCTTATGTCGTCAGTCGAATTTTCATCTCGAAAAATCATTTTATTCATTTCATGTCGTAGATGTGGGATATCAAGGCCCTCCTACGACGAGTCGCTCCTTGTCGACATCAACTCATCATCCAAGAAGTTGACTTAGAAACACCCTTTCAGTGCCTTGAAGCTTGCATTCATCAATGACAAGTTTCTCGCTTTCGGCGACAGGTTGAAATCAATGGACTTCGACCAAAAGATTTTGCATGGTGTTCGACATCAAATCATTCATTCACACCATGCGAATATACTGTAATTACCTTGAGGATCATCAATATTATCAGTGATCCCTCTCGCACCTATTAACAACTCACATCATTGGCTGGTAATTAGGTGATGTCTCTCCATGTTCGACCTCGGAACATATATTTACATGGATAGACTTGTACATCAAGTGAAGATTGAATGAGATTGAAGACCCCAGATTTAGTTTCATCCATCCGGGCTGCGATATATTCAAGAGTACCAAATCAAATGTACAAAGGCTTTACACAGATGGCCATCCTAATCGTGGATCACAAATCTATATCTGTAGAATCACAAGTCCATATCTATAACAACTATCTTATCTATGTACATGTACTGAAAGTTTATAAGCTAAGCATGGGAATTCCTTCCTTAGCTAAGTTCATGAGAAAAATCAAAATTATCATGGCATATTGTATTGTAATTGATGCAGGTCACCTTCTAGTTTGAAACTTTTGATCCTCATGATAAAGCATTTCACCCGACATAGATATTTACGACCTCATGCTTTAAGGGGCAACTGTTACAGACTTATTTGGGCACATCAATCCCAAACTCATAAGTCAATGTAATTAGGGTTTATCAGCCCCTAATACCCCTAATATAGTTTTTTTATGCCCTAAAGGAACTAAGTCCTCTGAATGCTTCATTTCCTAAAGGTTCCATCACAAAATTCATCCAACAAGTGCCTTTAAAGCAATCATTTCAGGGAGCCCTATGTTAGGGTGCTATGCATAGCAGATACCACACTATCCAAGTGCTATGCATCGTAGTTAGGCCCTCTCTAAGGTGCGATGGTCGAGCTTAGACAAAATTCTGGGAGATTTTGTAGAATAAGTTACTCATGGAAACCTCTAGAAGCTTCTCCAGTGCCACCTACCCCTCTGAGTTCGCCCAAGGATGACTAAAGGAATTAGGAAACCACGTCCTATTCCCCTATTTCATGGAACCAATTCCTAAAAATATAAATGCATTCATCATCATCATGATGACTCAACCTCCTTCACTCATCTATAAATGGATCCCTCATCCAAGAGATCTGGAGGCTAAATATGTCTGAGTGATAAGGAAGTGCTGATGGTTTTAGTATTGAGGCAAAGTATTGTTGTAATGTCGGAATTTCCTACTGCTCATGAGGTGAAGAAGGTTTGAAGCTGGGAGGATGGTGCTGGATCGGACTTATGGGTTGTAATCCTCCTTTCTATTAATAAATATTTTCAAGATTTTTTCCACATGATTGTGTAATATTTCAATGCAATTATATGTTTATCATACTTTCGATTTTGTGATGTTTATGAATTATGGATCATTATGCTTTGATGGGTCTATATTTCTGTAATTGTGCAGGCACTCTTCAAGCGTGTTAAGTAGGGGGAGGAGTAACGAGATTGGCCAAAGGAGAGCGAGATCAAGTGGAAGTTACAGGGTGGCTCTTTATAATATTTCTCTTATTTGTCATTCATAGGAAAAATAGTGAATTGTTTTAACTATTGTTTCTAGGTTAGCTGCCAAGCCTAGAGGGTTAGCATTTCTTAGAAATACTAATTTTCCCGGAAACAATATCTCAGTTAGCTATAGCAAGGTGGAGCGACACTTTTTAAAGGGTCCATGAGGTAAGTACTTGAAGTCTTTGAATACCTAGATTAAGATGTTATTGTGCGAAAAATAGGTTATGCAGCTACCTTGATGTTTGGATCTACGCAAAGCGGAAAGACTTATAAGAATGAAGGGAGAAAGGGTCCTGAATATAGTCCATTGATTTCACCTCCATTATGTGATGAAGAGGGAGTAGCGTAGGCTTCTCCGCGAAGTGTAATTCATTTGATAAGACAAGGATTCCCGTGACTACTACCTCCACCCACACCACCTCCGACTTCACCAACATCACCTGCGATATTAATAAAGAGAAGCATTTTACAAATTTTGTGTCCCTGTTTCCTGTTAATGCATCTGGTTATATTGTGTGTATTTCATTTAGAATTATTATGTGGTGCATGAATGTATGTAATTATGTTGGTTAACTGAACACAAGTAATAATATCAGGCTACGCGACGCTAACTATGATTGTTTAGTAAGATAAGTAAAACACTTAAAGATAACTTGGAAACCTGTTCAATACGCCATCATAGCAGCACGAAAATACTTGAACCACAGGTTAGGGCTGCATGAAGGTCAATCTTACTCCTTTGCAGAGGTACTAAAGGGAAAAATAAAGGGCTAGACTGATAGAGCCCTAGAACTTAACAACTTGTGCGAAAGCAGGAACAGAAGGAATAAATTGACATCACGCCCATCTCAGGGTACGAAAACTTGGTTCCAACATCCCCCCATACTGCTTCCGATGAGGCTTTGGTCCGCGCTCCGCAGGTTGATGATGAAAGGGCCAGTAGTGTAGGAATTTGTTTGGATAATTAACGTTGAACCTAGGTCAGGCCTCACATAGCCAACAAATGGTTATGTTTCCGGGACCAGAATCTGCATAAGAGATGTGTGATTTTGTATCACTAGAATCCAACTAAGAAAGAGATCGGGGACTGGTTGGATAGGAAGATCCACAAATTCACAGCGAAGGAGAATAGAAATCCACGACTGACAAAGGAACAGTGGCTGGACAGGTACCTATGCATAGAAATCCATGATATTTTTTTCTGTTCCTTTCCGATTGAGTTATACGATGGATCATGAAGCTAACAGATAACCAAGGAAGGTGGAGACTTGATGGTCCTATTGTTTAGACCCCAGAGCTAGTACAAAAATTGGAAGCCTTTGAGGATAAGATCACCCGTGCTGTCGACCATTGGATCATTCACATCATAGGAGGATTTGTGATTGAATTCGAGGTCGATACCTCAGTTAGCTACAAGGTGGAGCGACGCTTTTTCAAGGGTCCGCGAGGTAAGTACTTGAAGTCTTTGAATACCTAGATTAAGATGTTATTGTGCAAAAAACGGGTTATGCAACTACCTTGATGTTCGGATCTATGCAAAGCAGAAAGACTTACAAGAATGAAGGGAGAAAGTGTCCTAAATATAGTCCATTGATTTCACCTCCATTAGGTGATGAAGAGGGAGTAGTGCAGGCTTCTCCGCGAACTGCAATTCAGTTGATAAGACAAGGATTCTTGCAACTGCCACCTCCACCCACACCACCTCTGACTTCACCAACATCACCTACGACTTCACCACCACATCCACCACAGTTCATCATGGCAAATTTAGTGAAGCTGCCTTTGTTTAAAGGCTTGGAAAATGAGGACCCGGACCAGTTTTGGTTCGTTGTGAAAGTTGTGTGGGAAGCTCAGGGTGTTAAAAATGATCACATGAAGAAGGAAACACTGGTTAGTGCTCTGTAGGATCGCGCACTAACTTGATACATTAAGTACTCTAATGATAACCCAAATGTTGGAGTGGCAGACATCCAAACCGCGCTGAATAAAGAATTCAGTAGGCCTAAATTCGAAGAATAGTCAATTATGGGGCTCAAGGAAATTGAAATGAAAGTAGGCGAGATACCTTGGGAATTGGATTAGAGATTGAAGTTAAAATCTGCGAAGCTAATATGAATTTAACAGATGGACAACACGACGAGTGGTTCGTGACTTTTCTCTTGCCACACCTAAGTGTTGCACTATCACAACAAAAAGATTACGACTCAGGCAGAGGCCTTGGAGATTGCAATGAGACTGCATGAAACACCGACGCAAGATCAAAATCTAAGGGCTCAACAGATCCATGCGTAGTTGCAAAATCTTTGCCTTGAGATGCAAATTTTGAAGCAGGACATGACAGTTCGACAGAGTTACGTTAAGAGGTATGGTGCCTGAAATGAAAGGGTCAAGGGCATGAAAAAGACCATTCCTCGGTCTTTGCAAACTATATTTCAGGAGGAGGATCGATGCTTTCGAGGCCGAAATCTCAAGAAGGACCGAGTGCGGGGCTTGCATTATGGTGTGCTATAATTCAGGTCACAGGAAAACATACGATGGATAGCTATCATTTGCTGTAGAAGTTTGTACAAACACTGAAACAACTGTTCTGCAACTTCTGCAGGTTGGTAGGGCATGATGAGCACAACTGCAGAAGCTATGAATTGATGATGGAAATAACACCCACCTATAGGGTACAGGCAGAAACGCGACCCCCTGACTAGAGCACAGGGATGGCGCGAATAGGCTTTCAGGGGCACGGAGAAGGCAGAGGTAGAGGAGGACCTAGTAGAGGTCAGGGACAACTAATTTGCTACAATTGCGGAGGACGAGGACACTATGCCCGTGGCCGCACTAACCCTATGTGAACGTCATGCAAATATTGCACTCATTTTGATCATGAGACAAAAGACTGTCCTACGCTGATAGCAAGAATAAGCGACAAAGGGGCACTACCACCTCAACTGACTTAGAACTTGTATATGATGAGGTCTGAGCCTCACGATGATCCAGGTGGATATTGGTGGCCACCTGCCAAGTCCACATGGACCCCCACCATTGTCTTTCTCAGCATTTTCAGTTTCCTTAATTGTAGCACAACTTACTATTTTTAGCAGTTTTGGGTCCTGAACTTTCGGAGCCGTTTGAGGCCCTAAACGACGTTTTTTGGGATCCCAGGGGCAACACGGGTCCATGGAACATGGACCGTGTTGCCGTTCCAACAATGATAGTGCTCGAATCGATCTTTCTAATGAGCTATTGTACGCGGCAAACGGAGATCATATGCTAAAGTTACGACCCCGGGAAGTTGATGTACCAACTTACCCCCAAACGGGGCCCACAGTTTGGCGTTTCCTCTCCTAGGGTTAGGTTTTGGAATGTTAAGGGTTTTTCATTGTTCTCAACAATAAATAGGCCTTCGAGCCTCATTGTAAGTCAGTTCAGAGGCATGTAGCCCTCACATCTCTTCTCAGAGATAGCTACCATCGCCCTAGCTAGTTTATTTCCATTTCTGATTGTAAGCATATTTCAATATTTTCCATTAATGAAATGAAGTATTATTTCCGTTGCATATTTGTGTATATGGTTATCTCTATAAGTTGTTGCATTCCTGTTTAAATCCGAATTAGTGGTATCAGAGCAGTCTACTTTTTCTCTGTTTTTCTTTGCATGTCCCCAACAAGGTCGGGATATAAGGAGTTAGGCCTTGAACTGGTTGAACCTTTGCAAGACCAGCCTCGCAAATCCTGACGCCCTCCCATGGCGGACGAGAAGAAAGATGAGGGGGCAGGATATCCCATCAAAATCTTGCTCGAAGAAGCGCTCGAGCGACAACGGAACGCGATGATGGACAGCTTTGCACAAATCCTTCAGCAGCTACCTAGAAGCGGCGCATCGGCTTCCAACTACTTCTCTGGAAACGCCACACCCTTTAAGGTACAAGTTAATTTTGAAATCCCCATATTCGAGGGTCAGATGGACGCCGATGCAGTAGATAAATGGTTAAATCTGCTAGAGGGTTATTTTTCTGTTCATGAATTTTCGAGTTGGGAAAAGATTGTTTTTGCTCTTCTCAAAGCAGCCCCCCACGTCAAGGACTGGTGGGAAACCTACTGCAAGCAGAAGGATGAAAGTATTGGCTCACTATTTTCAGTCACACCCACCTGGAATTCATTCTGGGAGGCCATCAAGGAGCAGTACTACCCTGTCGGAAGCTATGAGGATGAATACATAAAATGGACCACGCTGCGGCAGGGAAGGGACCAAGACGTGTCGGAGTTCACCAATCTTTTCCATACCCTTCACACAAAGTTGGGGATCAAGGATTTAGAGAATCATTTGATACTCAAATACCGCGGCTGCCTACATAAGTACATCTAGGAAGAAATAGAATTCCTGAACATCTCCTCGCTCGGCACAGCATACCGATATGCCGTCAAGGTCGAGCAGAAGTTTAAACAAAAGAAGCGAGACCTTGGGTCTGTGAATCTAAAGCAAGGGAAAGGTGCCCCTAAACCACAGAACAAAGGACAAAGCTAAGGCAGGGCAGCCCAAGACAACCCACCAAAGCTGCAAGCAAAGAACAGCACCGCGAAGCCGAAAAAGGACATGCGAAAATGGTGTGAGTTCCATAAGAGCTCCACTCACAACACAAGTGAGTGTCGGGCCAAGCAGTCACTGGTGGCTGAGCTAAAGGTTTTAGAATCATATGCATGTTCCGACTCTGAGTCAGAACCCGACAAGGGAATGACAAAGGGAAGCAGATCATTGATGTGGATCCCAATGCCACTGTTGCTACTGCCAAGATCCAGAAAAATGAACCTGAAGATCCAGAGGAGGAGGAGTGTCTCTTCCACTCCCAGATGTAGGTGAAGGGCTCCCCACTACTATTCATTGTCGATAGAGGGAGCCAAAAGAACCTCATTTCAGCAGAGGTCGTGAAGCGGTTGGGCTTACCGGCCACAGCACATCCACAACCATACACCATCGAACGGGATCTTCGCGTGAGCCAGCAATGTCGCCTTGCATACAAAATCAAGCCCTTCATGGATGAGGTATTGTGTGACATTGCTCCCCTTGAAGTTTGTGATGTATTATTAGGACAACCATACTTGTGGAAGCAACATGTTGTGTATGAATCAAGGCCTCGTGCTGTTATTATTACATTGGGAAATAAGTTGTATAGGATACCAGAGGTAGCCCCACCTACTGCCATCTCTTTGATTACTACAAAAGAATGAGGTAAACTTGTTTCCAAAATCGGGAAATTTGTTTTCCTGATGATACGCCCTCAAGGAAAGAAGAAGACGGTGGCCACGGCCTCCAGACAGGACCCCTCCACACGACAACTACAGATGGACAAGGTCGTGGAGGAATACGAGGACATCTTCACCTCCCCTGCAGGGGTTCATCTGCATTGTCAGGTCAAGCACTCCATCGATCTGACCCCAGGTGCGCCGCTACCCAATGGACCAATTTATCGGCGGTCCGTTTTGGAGAATGATGAAATCCAGAGGCAGATTCAGGAGCTCCTGCAGAAAGGTCACATCCGTTCGAGTTCATCGCCTTGTGGGAGCTTGATCGTGTTGGTATTGAAGAAGGATGGCACTTGGAGACTCTGTATTGACTATCAGGCACTGAACAATATCATTGTCCGTAACATGTACCCAATCCTGCAGATTGACGACCTCCTGGACCAACTAAAGGGGGAAAAATATTTCAGCAAGATTGATTTGAAGTCAGGATATCACCAGGTACCAATTGAACCCTCTGATGTGTGGAAGACTGCCTTCCAAGCCAAGGAGGGCCTCTTCGAATGGTTGGTTATGCCTTTTGGATTGACAAATGCTCCTGCAACCTTCATGAGGCTAATGGATGACATCTTGCGGCCATTCACAAACTCATTTGTAGTGGTATACTTGGATGACATTCTGATCTTCAGCCAAAGTTGGGAAGAGCACCTCCACCACATCCGACAGGTCCTCCAACAACTGCGACAACACAAGCTGTGTGCTAATTTGGAGAAATGCACTTTTGGCATGACCCAGGTTCAGTATCTGGGATACATTGTTGATGAATAGCGGGTGCATGTGGATCCAGCCAAGATCCAAGTCATTCGGGATTGGCCATGTCCAACCACTTTGACAGAGCTCTGCAGCTTTCTAGGTCTTGCCAACTTCTACCGCAGGTTCGTGTTGGGGTTTTCTCATATCACTTGGCCCTTGAGTCAAGTCACCAAGGGAGGGGCGAAAGCAAAATTCTTTTGGTCTGAATCTCAACAGAAGGCATTCATAGAGTTGAAAGAACGCCTCTGCACAACACCAGTGCCTGCATTACCAGATTTGCAACAACCATTTGAGGTCGAGACAGATGCCTCTGGCTATGCTATTAGGGCAGTCCTTACTCAACACGGGCATCCAATGGCATATCATAGTGAAACACTTTCAGACACAGTCCGGAAGTATCCCACTTATGATAAAGAGATGTATTCCATTGTTCAGGCTTGCTGAAAATGGAAGCATTACATTTTGGGGAAGGAAATGGTCATCCACACCGACCATTGACCCCTGTAGTTCATACAGACCCAAGGGAAATTGCAGAATGATCGCCATCAGAAGTGGTCTACATACCTGCAACAGTTTCATTTGAATATCAAATATAAGAAGGGCAACACCAATAATGTTGTAGATTGCTTCATTCGACCATTGACCATGGCGTTAACCATCGTGCTCAACTCTTGTGGGCATGAGACTTCTGACTGGCCACTTCTCTACAAAAGTGACCCAGAATTCGGCCACACATACCAGACACTCTTGGAGTGTCAGCATGTTCCATATTTTCACCTCGAGGATGCCCTTTTATGCCACCTCGGTCACCTTTGTGTTCCTTCCAGCTAGCATGCCAAGATGATTTGGGAAGCACACTACAGTCGGGCTGCTGGGCATTTCGGGGTTGAGAAAACGGTGGCAGTGCTGCAAAAGTATTTCTATTGGCCGAATCTTCGACAGGATGTTGGGAAGTACATTAGATCATGTACTGCCTGTGCCATTGCCAAACCGGCCATTAAGAAGCACGGACTCTATACCCCGTTGCCTACCCGCAGTCGACCTTGGGAATCCATCTCCATGGATTACATGTCAGGCCTTCCTTCCACCAAGCATGGAAATGACTGTGTTTTTGTGGTCGTCGACAAGTTCTCAAAGATGGCCATTATGATGGCCTGCAAGAAGAAT
>APFE030927072.1:37851-56849 GCA_000404065.3 Pinus taeda | reverse complement strand
TCAACTTTCCTTCATTGCAAGGTGAATTGAATTATTAATGTAGGCTATATTTGTAATATGCACTTCTTTAGTTTTCAAATTTTATCTTCTAAACTTGATTATATCTGATGTCCATATACAGTGGATTTGCCTCCAAGTTTTACAAACCCGGATTGATAATTAAATACTTGTGTTAATTTAGTCAATAAATTAGCCCAACATTTTGGCGCCGTTGCTGGGGAGGTAATTATCAGCATAGTCAAATAGAAAATAAACAAAAACACTAAAAATTTAGTTAAGATACATTTCTCTTAGTTATGTTTCTTTATGCTTAGAAATAGAGATCCTAGAAGTAGATTTCCCAAAACAAACCCCCCAACAAAAACATAAAATAAAAAATAACTACAAAATCCATTTGCAAGACAAGATCTAAAGAATGATGTTAAAGAAATCATTTAGAGAAGGAGGGTATGCTACCACAAAACTATTTTCAAGTCGTTGTCCTCAATTTAGAATTCTCACTAGGGTTGAATCTTTATGTCAGAGGATAGAAGAGCAACAAAACATCCATGAAGATGATCCACAGGAAGAAAATCTAGAACTTTCTTCTAGCTACCTTTGTGAGGAGGTGAATGAATCATGGATCATGGGCAATGAAGATGAAACATTAGAGCCAGAAATTGAAGAATTTCTAGCAAGTATATCACACGATCCCTTGTGCATACAAGATTTTGAACAAGTACCACAAGAAGAGTTTTGTGCTATGACAATTAATGAAAACCAAGCAGACAAAGATCATCGTAAAACTTGGTTTCAACTAGTCATTAGCTCACAACTCTACTCCATTCTTCAACATTCTTTCTCATCAAATCTTTATGATCAAATAAATTTTCATGTCCAAACATTCATTAAAGTATATTTTTCAAATTTGGATATGAGTTTACTTATGATCTCGTTACGAAAATGGATACACTGGAAATTCTCTTACACTTGACAGAATGAATTATTTTTCTAAAATAGAATAGGATAGAATAGAATAAATAAACAAGTCAAATGAATTCGCAATAAGACTTCCATAATAAATTTGTTTCAAACAATTTCTTCAAATCATTGTTCAATATTCATTTGAAAGGACTACATGGCAAAATGCAGTAAGAACAAATCTATTTTGGGTAACCATATAGGATCATTTTGAAATCATGTTTTTTTTACATATCTCTTGAAATCTAGTTTTGGAATTCATCTTGAAATTCTCAATTTATATCACAAATAAAAATGTGATCAAAATCAAAACTAGGTCTCATGTGACATGTTGAGGACAGAGTTAGTATAGCCTATATTTGAAGTGTCTAATGGAAACATTCTTAACTGAAATTCATAGGGAAGATAGCCCTTGAAATCTAGTTTCCAAATCAATTTGAATCACTTCAATCAGGTATCCTATGAAAAAGTTATTCTTGAAATACTAACTACTTGTCGACAAATCTGCAAGGTGACAATTATAGGTCTTGACTGTTCATTGGCATATTTGAAATACCAAATCATCTTCTTTTGAAAACTTGTTTATATGGGAGATATATATTCAAGTCTAGTTTAAGACACAATTTGAATCATCCCATTTGGATGTTAAATGAAAACGTTATGCCACATTTAGTGACTGCATTTCTTCAAAGCAGTATAGTAAAACTCTGTCTCCTAGGTTTGTTCATCACCAATTTTGTGATATCAAGCCTAAGAATTTTCAAAACCTGTTTCTACTGGAAATACAAAAATGAATCTACTTTAATCTCCAAGCGGAATCACATTTATTTGATCTTTATTGAAGAAGTTACACTTCAAACAGTGGTTTTTGGTCTAGTTACAAATTAACAAGAAGCTCTATCAAACATGGCACTCCTTATAATTTTTACCATATCATTTTAAATCATTTTGAAAACCTGTTTATACAGGAGGTAGCCATATGAGTTCACTTCAACTTGGCTTTGGAATCACTCTAATAGGATATCAAACAAATATTTTGTAAACAAAATACCACTAGGAGGTCTAGGCTCGCCATCATTCCTCAAAGGGGTAAATAAATGCATTATGTTTGTCTATCATATTTGGACTTGTTTTATGAGCAATGCTTGTAATGATTTACATGTTTATTGGAAGAAGAGAGACTGTACACCTCTCTTCCTCCATTATCTAATGTTGTATTGACGGCAAGTGTTATGTTTTTGCAGGTCATAGGAAGAATGAAGGAGTGAACTCCATGGATGAAGTAATTTTCAAAATCAAATTCATATTCTAGAATATGAATACAAATGTTCAAGTCAAAGCAAAGTGAAAATTCACATGATGTTGAGTTCATTGAATGAAACTCAAACTCTTGAAGCTTGCTCTTAGATGTTGACCAACAACACCAACAAACCCTACAACATGATCGAGATCACGGCAAAAAGACATGAAGATAGTCATCAGAAGAAGCAGTCAAGTTCAGTACCATGTTAAGTCACATCAATATCCAAAGAAGCCTTTCATATTGAATTCATATTTTTCATGATTTGATCATCATCATCTTTTCATAATTTGACTTCATATTGTTCAACATCCATACTGTATGTTAAGCTCCATGACCAAGCATGTTGAAGTCCATACTTACTACTAAATCATGACTTCGATATAACCTATTTCCATAAGCTTTTCATACTTCCCAACTCCATTACACCCCACCTCCATCTAGAAAAAGGAAAAAATAGAAAAACATAAAAAATAATAAAGGAGTTTGGTTGTGAAAATCCACGAAAGTGGCACAATACAAACTCGAATTCATATCGGAAAACCAACTTGTTTGGCCAATATGAATTCTCTATTTTGTTTTACCATTTCTTCAGTAGGAATCATCCTCTAGAATAAACAAAACTTGAGGACAAGTCTTCCCATCAGCATGGGGGAAGGTTTGCAAAAAGATACTTAGTTGTGCAACTGAATTGACGACGGAACTTGTATTGTTGACAGTTGGGACCTGAAATATTTTTGAAATCAATTGCAGAGGGACCTGAAATGTTAGCAAAAACATGTATATATTGCATCAAAATGTACATGACAGAGGGGACCTGAGTTATCATGAATCAATTGTAGAGGGACCTAAAACGACATCAACAATCAATGGACCAGAATCAATGAAGGATGCTAGAACAGAAAGCATAAATATTCTCTATCTATCTACGATATTTGATCAAGACAACTTCATCCAATATTGTTAAAGAACAACAACATTCGTCCAATACTATCAGGGAAGTACAAGTATCGTAAGTACCAAATTTTGCTCTTGTAAATTCAAATTTTTGTCGAAATTTTTAGACTTTGTTAAAATTGAGTTAATACCTGAATGCATATTTTATACATTAACTTCATCCTATATCCCTTATTTTATACCCATCATCCTATATTCTACATTTACATTTACCCTATACCTAATCCATTGTATATATGTACATATTTTTTATTCCATAACCCTAATCTGTCATTATCCTTATAACCTACATTTCCTTTATATATTCCATATTCATTTCATAACCCTAACCCTAAGTATTTTTCCGTAAAGCAAAATGGATCAAAGTGAGGATTTAGTAAGTTGAAACTTGCACCACAAATAAAACATTAGTATTATGGGAAATAATTTTAAACATGACCTAAATGGTCATTTTAAAATTGAAGAGATATATTACCAACCATATGGGATGTGTGCATTATGAGAAAACATACAAAATAATTCATGTATTAAATGGTAATATGATACGATGGTGCAAGCCTTATGATAATACACTTATTATGGTAATGCATTGCAAACCCAATGAGAAGTGATGAATGATGAATGCAAGCAGCTGTAGGTATTGGCAAAGGTGCAGAACAAAATCATGGATCATGCAATCGATAATGTATCATGGTAATGTACGTATGACAACCACGACAAGATAGAAGGATGGCTTCAAATATGAATGCAAACAATAAACTGGATGGCGGTGACATCACGGTTCAGCAGTCCAATGGAAACTATACACGGCATATCTGTCAAAAGGACAACAACCAAATAACAAAACGATCCAATTTTCGAAGAGAAGTCTACAGTTCTGAAACTTAAAAAAATTACGCAGTTATGGAACGATGTGAGAATTGTGAGACTCTGAGTGGTGGACATAAGAAAATTGCGTAGGACCAAAGTAGAAATAACAATGAAGAAGATTGTGTATCACTGTGAAAGAAACCCTGCGTATAAAAAATGCAGAAATAAACCCTGTGTATCACTTGTGCTATGGAGATTAACGTGGCAATAAAAAAAACAATGCATAAACCAAAATATAAACTAGTACTCAAAGAGAAAATACGATGTTATTGTGGGTTGGTTGCAGGAAACCCACAAAGGATTGGAGGACAACCACGATGGAAGCAAATAGAAAAAAAAGTCAAAATATATTTGAACATATGCTACAGCTATCGTTCACAATTACGGAGTTGCATGTATGGATATCCTACTAGCGCACAAAATATTACAACAAAAGAAAAAGAGAGTGGGTCAATACAATGTTGTGATCAAAGACTATGGTGTGCAAAAAAAAATGGGCCTTACTACGTTTACCCTGCCTGTAGTTGGGATGTAACATCCATTGTGTCATCCTTACAAGCTCAAGCTCTCTCCACCTATTATTTTTTCAGAAGATGCCAATAGGTATTCCTTGTCCCGACCTTTCTTTACGGAAGATGCCAACATGTGTGCTTGTCTCATTCTAATTGACTAGAGAAATCATTAAAAAAATCATGTTTTCACTCATTCTAATTGAGAGGAGAAATCCTTAAAAATTAATGTTTCGACGATTACTCATGATATCTCTTCTTTTGATAAGAGCCACATTCGTCCAAATAAAACATGAGCTAAAATTAATGCAATTAGGTAGGTCACGGACTGAGAACAAAAGTAGGAGGAACTCTATTCCTTCAGTTAATTCAATTAGGTATGTCATGGATTAGGATGAAAAGTAAGATGAACCCTATTGCTTAGTTTTATTTGCAATTGTTCACTCAATTCATGATAATTTCATTTGCAATTGTTCACTCAATTCACTCAATTCAATGTTGTTTGATACTTGAGATTTGAAAATGTGGGAATATGGTTGTTTGACATTTTTTTACAAAAGTAAATTGTAGTTTTTGTGGTTATACTTTTGTTGGTTTGAAGTTTTGATGATGGTTTTAGTAATGTTAAATATTTTTGGGTGAAATTAGATTTTTTTTTGAGTGGTTTTGGAGGTCTATCACCTTAGCTTCTCTCTTGATTTGTCCTCACTGTCAAGCATTGGCTAGAGGAGGATCATGCTAGTTTCAAAACTATGAGTTCCAAAGGAAAATTAGGGTGGTTGATTCATGGTGCAAGGACTCCTTTTCAATGTTTGGATCTTCTTCTTCCCATTTCAATCTCAAAGATATCCTAAGTGAGGTTTTGATTTCCTAAAGCCTAAAATGAATGAAACTTCTAGTTTGAATCTATTGCATGTCTCGTGGAGGGGTTAATTTTGGTTGATTTGAGGTTTGCATTTTATTAACTCTAAATCAAGGTTTATAGACCTCAAACCTCACCTTTCTCTCCTTTTTCATTGGTTATAGAATTTCTCTTTGGTCTTAGATATTGCTAATTTTGATGTTTCATCGACTATGAATAACAAAGTATTTGAAAGAAATCTAGCTGGAGGAGATAACTTATTCTAATATTAATATTCTTTTTGTAATTTCTTCAAAAATATCTAAATTGGAGAAAATTGGCTCCATCCATAATGGTGATGCTATGAGTATTTTATTACTCTAGAAGTAGAGAATCAATTTGCTATAATTAGGTTGCATTAGGCTTCACAATTTAGTCCCTACTGAATTTTTGGAAACTCTTTCTATGATCTCTAATAATGATAGATGTGAAAACTCATTCCAAATAAATTTGGAAGAAGATGAAAGAGTCCACTACCTTGTTGGTCTTATCAAAATTTAGGGTCCCTGAATCTAACCTAGGGCAAGAAGAAGAAGGATGTATTCATCTTTGTGATGCATAACATGCATTATCAAGTTATATATATTTTGGAAAATATGTCACATTAGCCCACTATGGGCCAATCCTATCCATGTATGACCTGAGATCTATTCTTAATTTATGTGGAAGTCTATAACATTAGAAAAAAGTAATTTGTTACTCATTTTGGAAGATTTATTCTTTGAATGAATATAAATTGTGTTTTTATTTAAAAATGAAAAAATATATATTTTCACACATTTTAATACTTTGGTAGCTATATAAATTTCAGATTTTTAATATGAATTTAGTAGATCTATAGTGACTAATTTTCGAGCGAAACATCCACAACAATTCATGGATCATATGGAAAAAGATATAAAAAACAATACTTTGAATATCTTCTAGTTTACGTTATTATAAGCACTATACCAATGTGCAAGTATGCTCAAATTCCATTCATATATTATGATTTCAACATTAGCATGATAACTCATGTAATAATGGAAAAGGTACCTTTGTCTACACAAGATTCTTACCACATGTCAATACACAATCAGTGATCCAATATTATCATGAATATAATTTTTCTCCCACTCACAGCAAGCATGGATTCATTCCGTAATATTTTAGCATTACTTAACATGAGTTAGTTAGAAATTATTATCACTTATAGTACTACTTGAAAAATATCTATTTTCGAACAATTATTGATATGTACATTTTTTTGCACATTTATAAGCACTATGTTTTCTTTTCTTTCTATTGTTCTAGGTGAATATTGATGGCCACTCATGAATAGCCACTACCCTCTTCCACTAAATCAATTATTCTCTATCTTCATGACAATTTTTATATTGGTTTCGAGAACTAAACTTCTTAGCCTTTTTTGAGGCCCAAAACAATGTTTTTGTCTATTTAGGGATGTTGAGGTTACCATATCATACCCTAGACTCAACTGACAGTTCTTTCCACTGAGCTATTGTGGGTGACAAACTAATATGTTCCCATAATAATTTTATGTACCAAGTAATCAACTTAGATTCTAGAAAACTTTTGGCCCCTCATCTGTTAGGGTTAAGGTTTTTGACTCTTATGGTTCCTTTCTTTATGTGAAAATTCTACTATTTCTTCCTCTTGTAATATCTTTTATTAATGAACATAGCTTCCATATCTCTTTCTTTATTTTATGTTTTTGTTTTTACAATACTATTGGTGATGCTTCAATGAATCTGAATAGGAGTTGGTTGATGTTTATGCTAGATGTATGTATGTTTTTTAATTGATATTTTGAGGCAATAAAACTTAAACTTACAAAAAGGAAATGATAATAATACATACTATTGACTCAATTTGAAATATAATAAAAATAATAAATTGATTCAATTGAATATGACATTATAATAAATTTAAACAATAATATTTATATTGATAACCATCCTATTCCACAACTTCAAATTTAAATTTAATTGTTCAGGGTTCGAGGATTACTTTAATGTTGCTGGTCATGGTAGTCTTTTAGACTCTTCTTCTTGCTATTATGAAAATTGGTTATGGTGTGTGGAAGTTGAGTTCTTATGTGTGATGGATGCCTACAAGGGAGGGTATGGGGTGAGACCGACATAGTTTCAAAGTTTCTTATTATGGCAATTATTGTTTTGTTCTCCCATGGGAGATGTGAAGGGAGGTAGGGTCATCTAAAAGTGAAAGGCTTCTAGGCTCAGGCTACCACTTGTTTATGCAACTCGCCACACCCAGCGATTCACTAGGAATTGTGAGCTTGTAGATGTGGCACAGGATTCGAATGTTAGGGGCTGTGGTAGGAGGTCTCAGGTGACCATAAAGGAGGAACAACCCATCTCCTGAGGCACTAGAGCAAGGGGTCATAAATTGGTAGCCACATCATAAATGATGCAGCCAATGTGTATCGTGAAGGGACCAGTAAAGAAATTAGTTATTTGATTGATCTGAACTGCTAGGCAGGCTCGATGGATATTGAGATGGAGGACTGGGAGGCAATGGTGCCAGATCCCGAGCATACATGTGGGAAAGTGACCGAGTTGAAAAAGACTTTATATTTGTATTGGAATATGAAAAGTCTCTTAAGCAAGGCATTAGAATATATTTCAATTAGCATGGAGACAGCGGTACACGAATTCCCCAGCTACAAGTAGTATTTCTATAAAATTCAATTCCAAATTCAAAAATAGGATGGATGCCTACGTGTGACTGTGTCTTGGTTTCACGGGCCACAAGTCAAGCGTGGAAAAACAAACATCACTTGAAAAGATATAAAAATAAAAAAATATATGTATTATTAAGATTTTAATAAATTATAGATAAACATATTTCTCTATATCGAAAAAATTGATTTTTAGATTTTTGATTTCTTACTTTTCCAACATTTGATGTGAGGTAAAAAAGGCCCTATTGAGACCAATATGAGAGATATGTTGTAATGTCCTATCATATTCTATTAAACATTTTGAGTTGTTCAAATTCCAAGAGATAGAACTAAAAATAAATTAAAAAATCTAAAAAAATAATAATTATAGTTTTAACAAAAAAAATTGATTGGGTCAAATTACATAAAAATAAAAATAAAAATAAAATAATAAAATTAATAATTGCGAGTAGAGGAATTTAATGTAAGGTAATGTAATGTAAACATTTTGACTCCGTAAAAATATAATAAATTGAAAGTAAAAGTAATCAAATAAAAATAACCCCATAAAAACGAAATAAAAATAAAAATAAAAATGAACCCATGGTATTCAGAACCCATGGTAATTATGTGAAATATAAATTATTTAATTTAATATAATATAATGTAAGTAAAATATTTTAAATCAATAAAAACAAATAGATAAAAAAAGTATACATAACGAGATGAAAATAACCCTTTAAAAATAAAATAAAAATAAAAATAAAAATGGCCCACAATTTTGACCTAGGGTGTCCACGTGAAATGTAATATTTTTCAGAAAAAATTTAAACTAGATAAATGTTATTACCTTAGAGCATGATATTTCGCTCCATTCAAACCTCATTGAACTAAAGGTAAACAAAATAATTCAAACTATGACTTATTTTAGATCAATATTATGGCTTTAATGTAAAGAATATTGTTGCATTCAGTGAAGCAAGTAGAATGGACTTGTACAATATTTCATTTACCTCTTTAGATTTAGATTTGATTATATTATTTAATTTAGGTTTTTGGATTTATATTTTACTCGATCTTATTTAGGGATATTGACTATTTTAAATTATTGGGATTAAATGCGATTAGGTATAATGAGTGAAACAATGTATTATTTGAAGTAAAATGTATCTTTTAAAATTAAAGGGTAATTTTATATTAAGTTTGTAGTGTTTTGCTACAATTGGATCTTTTTGTTCATTGTACTGAGAGGTTCTCTATAGCCTAGTATGGAGTAGAGCTCACTTAAACATGTAAATGTAAACGTAAACGTAAATGTAAACATAAATGTTCAATATGTAAAGTTTATCAATTAAAAATATATCTAATTATTATTATGTATAAGCATAATATGAATTTGAAGTTTAACATTTAACATTTTTAATCTAATGTCGGCCCTACTTAAAAACCAATCTAATTATTATTATGTATACACACAATATAAATTTAAAATATTAAGAGGTTTATGAACACCCAAAACATAGTTATGGTAAATAAATAAAAATATAAATAAACGGGAAATATGGTAAATAAATAAAACCTATTTTTATACTTACTTTAGACGTATGGTAAATAAATAAAATATAAATAAACAAGAGGTATGGTAAATAAATAAAAATGTAAATAAACTAGAGATATGGTAAATACATAAAACCTCTTTTTATATTTACTCCATAAACCTCTTTATGTTTAAAAAAACTAAAAAAAAATGTTTTTTTATGTGAAGACTATGGGCCAAATACCATTTTAATACCATGGGCGCCCCAAATACCATATTTGTAAAAGAGGTATGGTAAATAAATAAATATAACAGAGGCATAAAGAGGTATGTTAAATAAATAAAAATATGTCAAATAGGATTAGACATAAACATCTAAACCCTCCTAGATACATCCTAGATCAAAATACCATGGGCCAAATATCATGGTAAATAAAACAGATATGTTAAATAGATAAAAATATAAATAAACTAGAGGTATGGCAAATAAATAAAACCTTTTTTATATTTACTCCGTAATCTACTTTATATTTATGAACACTCAAAAAAGAGGTTTTATTTAGGTGAAGCACATGGGACAAATACCATGGGTCAAGTTATTATTAATGACATGTAAAAAAACATTATTAACACTAATATTAATATTAATAAAAATAAAGATGGCCCACGGTATTGACCTATGGTATTGAGAACCAATGGTATTAACCCATGGTATTCACGTGGAATGTAGCCCATTTAAAGTGGGAAATTAAACCAACATAGATTCATCTTTTACTCTAGATCTACTAAGAGCTTAAAGGGATCAAATATCTTGATATTCAAACTCGCATAGAGTGAAAATTTTTTGATCTCTCTCGGTACTAAGTGCCTAGAGGGATCAAAACTAGCATAGATTGAAAAGATATTTGATCCTCTCGGCACTTGGTAGATCCAGAGTAAAATAGATCTATGCTAGTATTGTGGTAGGGAGGACAATTGTAGAGCGAAGTTGGTGGCATTGCAGGGTGCTCTGTAGTGCTCTTCCTAGTTGGACATTGATAATATTCTTATTTTTAATGACTATGTTGTTTTGATCAACTCGATTCAGGGTTGTTTCTTGAGGTTCTAGTTCTTTGGTGCTCTCTAGTGCTTTTGCTGATTCGGCATTGATAATATTCTTATTTTTAATGACTTTTGATTTGATCAATGTTTCCTTCTTGAGGTTCTAGTTCTTTGCACTTAGATTTAGCTAATTAGGAAATTATCTCTTCTTTCTTAGTAGTCTCCATTCAACATGTCTATTGGGAGAAGAACATGGAGGCTCATACACTCTCAAAACTCGGTCTCTCCTATCTCATGTCGCGGCTTTATGTTCTTTGAAATGTTATTTGATGGAATGGGTTGTGGTATCGGATCATTTGAGATTTAATTCTTTTATGTTCTTTGAAACGTTATTTGATGGAATGGGTTTTGATATGGGGTCGTTTGATATTTAATTTACATTTTCTGTGATTTGGTATTCTTTTATTACAATGATCATTAGGGTGGGGAATCCTGTAGATCCATCTATGTTTCTTTCCTTTGGCAAAACTCGGTCTCTCCTGTCTCTGCTTTATGTTCTTTGAAAGTTATTTGATGGAATGGGTTGTGGTATGGGATCGTTTGAGATTTAATTATTTTATGTTCTTTGAAAATTTATTTGATGGAATGGGTTGTGGCATGCCATCGTTTGAGATTTAATTCTCATTTCTGATGCTCTTTTTTGGTATTTTTTTAACAGTGATAGTTAGGGTGGGGAATGCTCCAAATTCCTCTGTTTTTCTTTCTTTTTGGATCTTTTTTTCTTGAGAAGCTTACTATGGATAATCTCCTTCTTTGGTGACTTTGTTTGACTTATATATATATATATATATATATATATATATATATAGTAATATTTTTATATTCATTTAAAGGATAGCAAGTTTATCATCTTGTTTTGAACTTGAGCATCAAGATATCGAGCTTTGAATAATCACGTGTTCTCTCTATGATTATTTTTTATGATATTATTATATATTTATAGATTAGTTTTATGTGTGTCATGTAGGTTTTGCAGCTCATTAGTTTAATTTCAAAGAGTGAGTCATAAATTATGTTTTTTCATTTTTTTAATTATAACTTCAACCTATTGTTATAAAACTTGTTTGTAAAAATTTCCCCTTAAATATGATGAAATGAAATTCATCTCATTGTATATGTACATTTGTTTTCTTCATTTTAGCGGAAACATAGATGCATCAAAGCTCTTTGGATCTATCAAGTACTAATAGGGATCAAATCTCTCGAGGTAAAAACCTCTTTTGTCATTATAATTAAAATTTACATGTATTATTTCTCATATCGATATATATATATATATATATGAACAATTTAGGCTTTCTCTTTCTTTCATCGTATAAATAATTTCCTTTTTTCAAAAAGTTGAAGAAGTGTTTCTTTGGCTATATGTGTGGAATGACTTCTTTAGCTATGAGTCTAGATCCAACTTAACTATGGATCTACCATGTGCTAAAAGGGATCAAATATATCAAACTCGAGGGTTTCATATCAAAAGAGTTGATCCATCATGGTACTTGGTAGCTTCCGAGATTCATAGTTAAGATAGACCTAGGCTCATTTGCTTTCCCCTTTTAAATAGACTATATTGCACATGAACACCATGGGTATATACTATGGGTATTCATAAATGTGGATTTAACATGAGAAAATCATGTTTTCTTTAACTACCCAATAAAAATAATATGTTTTCTAATTATATTGCTTTTCCAATTTACCTAATTTAAATACTAATAAATTAATGTAAAAATACTATTATGAAATATATAATGAGTAATCAACTTTTATAATGAGTAATATTTATTAGTGAAAGTTAAATTAAATAAATATTATTTTTCAACTTATTGATTTATTTTATATTTATGTTTCATTTTCTTAAATGTAAAAGGATTACTGGTTCGGAAATTTAAAATTTATTTAATTTGTAAAATTAAATTTTAATATTCATCCTTTTATAATTGATGTAAATTTATAATTACCAATTCTTTTATGTTCTTATTTGGAAATTTCATTTTTTTTAAACCCAATTTCTTGTAATAAAAGATAATGTAATAAACAATCAAAAATAATATTCATAATCTAATAAAATATGTATTTTTATTAAACTAAAATGTTTGTATTGCAAAATCATTGTACACAACACATCATATAAATTGATGTGGATAGTCCTCAGTCACCTATAGATGGACAGATATACCCCCTCGAAGTTTTGTTGGTTTGAAGTTTTGATGATGGTTTTAGTAATGTTATATATTTTTGGGTGAAACTAGATTTTTTTTTGAGTGGTTTTGGAGGTCTATCACCTTAGCTTCTCTCTTGATTTGTCCCCATTGTCAAGCATTGGCTAGAGGAAGATCATTCTAGTTTCAAAACTATGAGTTCCAAAGGAAAATTAGGGTGGTTGATTCATGGTGCAAGGACTCCTTTTCAATGTTTGGATCTTCTTCTTCCCATTTCAATCTCAAAGATCTCGTAAGTCAAGTTTTGATTTCCTAAAGCCTAAAATGAATGAAACTTCTAGTTTGAATCTATTGCATGTCTCATGGAGGGGTTAATTTTGGTTGATCTGAGGCATGCATTTTATTAACTCTTAATCAAGGTCTATAGACCTCAAACCTCATCTTTCCCTCATTTTTCATTTGTTATAGAATTTCTCTTTGGTCTTAGATATTGCTAATTTTGATGTTTCATCGACTATGAATAACAAAGTATTTTAAAGAAATCTAGCTGGAGGAGATAACTTATTCTAATATTAATATTCTTTTTGTAATTTCTTCAAAAATATCTAAATTGGAGAAAATTTGCTCCACCCATAATGGTGATGATATGAGTATTTTATTACTCCAGAAGTAGAGAATCAATTCGCTATAATCAGGTTGCATTAGGCTTCACAATTTAGTCCCTACTGAATTTTTGGAAACTCTTTCTATGATCTCTAATAATGATAGATGTGAAAACTCATTCCAAATAACTTTGGAAGAAGATAAAAAAGTCCACTACCTTGTTGGTCTTATCAAAATTTAGGGTCCAAGCTCCCTTGAATCTAACCTAGGGCAAGAAGAAGAAGGATGTATTCATATTTGTGATCCATAACATGTATTATCAAGTCATATATATTTTGGAAAATATGTCACATTAGCCAACTATGGGCCAATTCTATCCATGTATGACATGAGATCTATTCTTAGTTTATGTGGAAGTCTATAACATTAGAAAGAAGTAATTTGTTACTCATTTTGGAAGATTTATTTTTTGAGTGAATATAAATTTGTGTTTTTATTTAAAAAGGAGAAAATATATATTTTCACACATTTTAATACTTTGGTAGCTATATAAATTTCAGATTTTTAATATCAATTTAGTAAATATATAGTGACTAATTTTTTGTTGAAACATCCACTCAAACTACAGGATCCGATTGCTCATGCATTGGACAATCAGGGATGCAGTCAATTAAGTGTCCATGGACTTGCCTACCCACAAAGACATCAATTTGTTCATAGACAAGGACATCAAGATATGACATCAACAACATCACAGTGAGAAACATCATGAATAAAATATGAAGACGTCATACCAAATGCAAGGAATGCAACAGGAGGGTTGTTGAGAACATGGACGTGGAACAAGGTTGCAAGCTCAAACAGGTCCATTGATGATGAAAGCAACTTTGGAGACTCTGGCTATGAAGTGACAGCAGGATATGATGATCGTACAAAGTGAGAATATGGAACAAAGAAGGAGTTGCGTGTGCTGAAGTAGCAATTTGGAAGAACATGAAGCTGTAGAGACAAACGAATGAGTTGCAATAGGAAAAGGAACAACAGGGCTTAACATGCACTCAAGGATGAAATTACGCTCAGACAAGTTAAGGATCCATCCGAGTAGCTGACATAGAGTAGACGTGGTGAGCAATGTTGTTGTTCACATGTAAGGCATTCAGTTGCATGCATGTCGTTGAGTGCACACATGCATTCCAACCCATTCAATGCACTCACCAAGGTGAAGACAAGAACTGAGTCCAACTGGGGCTAAACATGTACTTTAGCAAGTTGATGCACATGACCACCAACACACACTTGAAGATCAGCATGGACACTATGCATGAGTATGTTGTCAGTTCAACCATACCAAAGAAGACCATGCACATGTTAGTAGTCATGTTGGATGAAGGATCCAAAATGTGCAATAGAGGCAATATTTCACTCTAGAAATGTGCCACCATGAGGTGCATGCACACCATCCCAGACGACCAAGCTTGCCATCATCTCACCATCTTCACCATCCCAAGCATGTCAAAGAGTTGGTCTCACCACAATGGACCAAGTGTCAGTGCTATCTTGCAAGGCTTGCTCAAGCCATGTTGTCTCACATGAGTACATGTGGATTGTAATGTTGAGTCATGTCAAGTGTAAGCTGAGTGTCAATAGTTGGATGTAACAGTCATAGAGTAGGTGAAGAGTCATGTGGGTAGTTGAACTGTGACAAAGGGGAAAGTTAAGGGTCACCCCACCCTTTGCTATAAATAGTCCCTCATAACTCATTGTATAGGCTTTTGGTAAGCCAACCTTCTACTAAGAATATCTTGAAGAAGGCTTGGATAGTATTGTAAAGCACCTTGGCTTCTCCACTGAACGGAGCTAGTACCTCTTTGGAGGAGCAGGCATATGTGGTTGTAATGTTCCACTATTAGGGCTAGCAAGTTTGGGTGGATGTATTATATGAATGTGACTTACACTTCTTTATATAATAAGAGTCAACACATTTTCACGCATATGTTGTTATTGTAGTTGGATTTCTCTGGTTTCTTTAATGATATATGTTGTTTAACTTATGTACTTGTGTATGAACTGATTCACATGCAATTATATGAATCTTATTGTTAGTGTGTTGTATATGTTGTTAATGTTGTCACCACTTTTGTTGAGTCCTCTACCGGACATCAGACATACCTTTCACATGAACCTTGCTGTAACAACCATTGCACTCATCTCGGATTGATCTGCGAGTGTTGTACGTGTTATCTTACCTTGTATGATGTGACTTCCACATCCGAGCTGACTGCTCCGCCAGAAGTTGTGCATGTCCATTTGTGTTGTATGTTCCTAACCGAGTTGGGACTGATCCATTTAACCTGGAACTCACCTTCACCTCCTTCCCCCTTCGAAGTGTTAGAACTTCTCATACACCTTCCTTGACTCACTACATCAGTTACACCCTTGCAATTGACAAAGTTATCTTACTTGCTTACAACCCACTGCTCGAAATCCTACACCAAACGGTCCGAGCTCTAGTTAGGACTTCTTAGTGGGGACATCCCCTTAACATGTTGATGGGTCCATCACCGTTGACATTTCTGGTGCTAGAAGGAGGGGCTGATGACAAGCTGTGTCCTCTCATCTAGTTTTGAACCTTTGCATATCCTTCATGGAGTCTTGCACTCTTCTTCCCCCGAGGTGTTTTTTGAATCGTGAAGATGTCTCCATCTTGTGGAAGCTTTTTGATCTCTTGTCCACTCACATGTATGATGATGAAGGTGAAGTGGCCTAGCCTAAGAACTTATATAACTTTCCTTTCATGATTTATGAGGAAGATGAGTTTTCTTACAAACTGGTTGGTTTGTTGCTTGCATACACACTTCGTGAATCTCCATTTCATTGGGTGCTCAGCCTACTAGTTGACACTGTGCACTCATTTGAGAACTTCTATGATCTCATTGAAGACGTGTTCTATCATTTTGATTTAGACTATATTGACCGGAAAATGTTATAACAACGAAGGGTTCTACATGAATCTATTATTGATTTTTGACAGCGCTTCTGTGACTTGTAGTTTCAAGCTTCGAAGATCCAGATGAGATTTTCTTATCTTTGGGATGAGTTCGAGTATTGCTTTAAGAAATATGCCCTTCCCAAGAGGAAGCTTCATATAAAGCCTCGCTCAACATTCTTCATTGATGAAACCATGGAATATCATGTGGGAGCGGGCACTGTCTCAATTGACTGTCTACCTCCCTCTCATTCAGTAGCTCCACCAGTGCTTAGTGATGTTGAGGACCATGCTCACACACCTGTTCATCCTTAACACTCTCCCAACATCACTCCACTCAATTTTCACGTAGATTTGGTTGTGAGTCCTTCGAGTTCTCATATGCATTATTTTCTTCAACCCTTGTCTTTGCACTCAGGTGTTCCTCCGGATGATGTTGTCTTGTGTTTGTCCATTCTAGACCTTTCACTTGTTGTGAACGAGGAACAACCCACTGATGGAGTCGGTGTTGCACAACCAACATGCACTATCATTCATGAAGAGTATGAGTGGGAGCTTGAACATCAATACGTGGTGAAGGATGACTCCCTTCTATCTGAGTCCCCTTCATTCTTTCCTAACCTCTTTGGTGAACCTACCATCCATGATTTTGCATGTGTATCTTCATCTACAGATGAACCCATTATTTATCACTCGCAGGACTCACTGGATGTTAGTCCATCATTCAACAACGGAGAGGATAAGTTACTCATTGAAAATCCACTTTATCATTCATCTGTATTTTCCGTAAACGAAGAGGATGAGTTTGTTCTCTCTTCATATACCCCTCTATGTGATTCATCCAACCATGAGGATGTTGACCAACATCTTGAATTTTTTGATCTTGGTAGTCATGATCTCTTCACCTCATCATCTAATCACGATGTTGATTCACTTGTTGTTAATCTGTCTAAGCCACTAGTCTATGAGGATCCATCTATCAGTGAAGTTGAAACCCCATAGACCATCGAGGCAGTTCGGCCCAAGTTGACGGTTATGTCCTGCCCTCATTGTCCTGAGGTTGGTTTTTCTTTTGATCAGGAAATTTTTCAAACAATCAAGACTCCTCATCACTCATCTGTATGTGTTGGCATTATGATGCATGTGTTGTACTTGATGGCAACCCACTCATAGAAGAACATCTCACCTACAAGAAGAGATGCCAGATGTGATAGAATACCGTCATTACAAAGGAATTAGATGATGAGTCTACATATGACAAGATAGCTTCTCCATAAAGTCCAAAGGGGGAGATTGTTAGCATTATGAGACAAGTGTTGTCCTTAATGGCAACTCATACATGTGACAGACCATAGTGCAACAGGCCAGTAGCAAAGATTGATGATCAGCCTCTCAGAATGGAAGAAAATAAGAGGATCACAGGTAGACAGTTCAAAATGTGCGGACCCATAGGTACGGAGTTCAAAAAGTTGTGGGCATGTACGCAGGTTGTCCAAACAGAAGGTGCGGACCCCAATGCACACACTTCCATGCAGAGAAAAGCGCATGCATGTGGGAATCCTATGGTGATCCATGGTATCTAGTCCGTGGTATGGTGATCCTACGATTTTGGTCCGTGGTATTGCATCTAAGGATCTTGATCCCAAGTATTGGGTTCATTGTATTATGTTATTATGGTTTTGGACCATGGTATTATGAAAAGCCTAAGGCTATAAAAGAGGAAGGAGATCAGTTGGCTAGGATATGCTTTTGGGTTGATTATCTCAAGTGAGCTAAATCTGAAATACTAATGTAATGTCTAGATCTAAATGAGGTTCATAAGGCAAATCTGCTGATGGGTCGAGATCAACTTGGCACAAGATCAGATCTGTAGATCTGATAGACTGGGGTATGCTTGAAGTATGAAAAACACCTATAACCTCAGGACCGCAGGTGCAACACAGTGAATGTGCGAGAGGAACGCAGGTGATCCATAGGCGCAGTGCGGACGCACGCAACACATCAGAAGATACAGGTGCGGAGGCACAGTAGAGATACGCAGCGCGACAGAAGATGCAGGTGCGGAGGCACCCTAGGAGTACGCGGATCGACAGAAGACACAAGTGTGGATCTGCACAAAGGTACGCAGAAAGATAGAAGCTACAGTGCGCATGCCCGCAGAAAAGTAGACAGTTAGCTACGGATACCCGTGGATCAGTGGTTGTTGCAGGGGCGGATACTCGCAAGTTTCCATTGGAGAAGTTGTGTACATGTCTTAGAATATGTCTTAGCTGCTTCTATTGTTTACTGAAGTATTCTGGGTTGTTAAGTGATGTCTGGTATTATGTTCTGATAACATCACTCTAAGAAGTGATTGATTAAATGTTTATACATTGATGGATGAATGGATCAGGTTCTTAATGACTCATCTTTATGTGATCTGATGGACTAGATCT